>NW_021024726.1:1334807-1406487 GCF_004153795.1 Camellia sinensis
TGCATGCAATACAGATGAATGAATGCAAACATGCGAACATATAGATGCTAATTGAAACATGCCCTAAAACTAACCATCATAAGCTGGTAAATAAAAGGGAGAAAGACGTGGGGTTGGAAGACATACATCACACACACGCACACTTATTACAACATTGCCCTTATCGGAGGGTCTGAATAAATAATACACAACCGAATGAATAACGAATTACAGTTAATTATTACACAACCCTAATTAATTAACAAACTAATTAAAATAAATAAGCTAGCATGCAAAACATATGAAATGGACTGCCTCAGCTCAGTCTTGAATGACAAGGAATGCATGCATGCTTGAGTCGCCTTGCCGGAAAATTCATCGCGATGCCCCGATTTGCCTCTGTTTGTAACTGGTTCTAGAACACTGTACAAAACTCCAGAAGGCTAAAACTCCACCATGCTGCGGGGATACTACCGACCAGTTTTTGCTGCTGACTTCCGGTTTGCTGCAACAGAGAGCAAAAAAGGGGAATGGCAAAGTATTTTCAACATATGTGTGCACGACCACTCTCCCCGCCATTTCATAAACTCTAGGGAGTGTAGTTCTCGGTCCTCGTGCCACCAATCACACATCTCGATGAATGATGGCCGAGGAGTCGGATTGCACGACTCGATGTAAAATAAATGCACATATAAACACAATAAGGCCTAAACTCCATCATGGGTAATCCGGAGTGTCGGCGGCCGAGAATCGAGACACGTTTCATCACTTGGAGTACGAAACGTCCATCGTTTCCCGTGTTTGGACTAAACCCTACTCCAAACACAATGTAATACACATGGCATGCATGAATGCAACTCTAACATGCAACCTAAACATAATGCCACTAAATGATGCAAACATGCAAATGATGGTATGCAAACATGCTACTAGCATACACAATGCTATGAAATAATCAATGGCATACTCAATGCACATGGAAACTATATGGCATACGCAATGCACACATGGAGACTAACAATGAAATGATCAAGGCATACACAATGCAATGGTCAAACATGCAACAACATGGACTAAATGGCAAATACAATGCAAGATGGACTTAAACTAAAATGAATGGGCCTCAGCCACACTCATATCAGTGGCCAAACATGATGAAATTAAAGGCAGGAACACTCATGCAAACATGCCAAATGCAAGGGACCGAACTTAAGGCATCAACTGCCACTCTACCAAAGCATGGCAAGGGATGAAATATGGCATACAATCATACATTTTTCAGCTCTGAAATGACATGCAAGATGGTCCTGAATCATGCAGACACCTCACACAATGCATGCTAGATGGCTCGAATACCGAAATTAGTGAAGCGCATTACACTAGAGGTACACAAAGCAATGCACAAATGGCCAAACCAGCCCCAAAAAGACCCTAGGCAGGTCCAAGACAGTGGGAAGATGGTCTAAAATGATGGCTCGAAAGGCATGAAAATGAAGCTCATGCAATGGTCAAAAAACGAGGCATACAAGCACGACTCTCAAACGCATTTAAAGAGTGGAAAACATGGGAATATGGAATACGTGTAAGCTCTGAAATATGATGCACAATGGCCCCAAAACATGGAAACACTTCAACATAAGCATGCAATAGGCTCCAAAACTCAAAGCTAGGCAATGGTATTGAACTACAACCATGCATAACAAGCATCATTCGACCATGAGGCATAAAAACAGAGCTAAGACAATCCAAAAAAAGCACAAAATCAGTTTAAAGCATGGCCAAAAAGTGCTAGAATCAAAGGCCAAAATAGCATGCAATGTAAGCTAGTAAAGAGGATTTGCACTACAAGTATATGAGGCATTCAAGAGGTAACTAAGCCAGCAAAACTCAGAGGTATGAGATGCCAAATAATGCCAAAAAATCCACTAAAAAGTGATCAACACATGCAAGAATGACATGCTCCTTTGATAGGCTATAAAGAGGGTTGTTCTACACATGCAAGATGAACACCCAAAATGGCAAAATGGGCTCTGGACAGAGCCTATGCAGGTCCTAAAACCCACCAAAAATGGCCTGAAACATGGCTTAGATGCATGCAAATAAGGACTCCTTTGTTAGGCCAAATATGCTAGTAAACAAGACAAGGGGTGAGAGGGTCACCCCTCTCTAATTTTGGTGCTCAAAACAGCATGTTAGCCATTGAAAATCCACTGGATTTTAGTGGCTAAGAGACCAAACAAAGGTTAATGCAAAGGCGCTAAGGCATGGCTCAAAATAAGATGAAATGAAGCATGCAAAGGGGGTAGACGACCCCCAACAGAAAAATGGTCTTAAACAAACATGTTAAGGACCTCAAAATAAGACTTTTTTTAGTTTATGACAAAGCCCAAATATGCTTGCAAGTATAGCTAAAACAAGGATCAAAACAATGCTAAAAAGAGGGACCTAGTGTGTTACCCTTGTAGCTCAGCAAGGCCAGCAACCTCTGGACCAAAAACTCAGCCTTTAACCTCTGCAAATGACCTCCAAGAAGCTTAGGTTGGTCTTGGAGGTGTTAGGCTAAGGGTTGATATGCAATGGTGCAAGAACAAGGCCCTTTTTGATCTTGATTGTAGAGATATATAGAAAGAGGTATACATGCCTTAGACCAAAAATTCTGAACCTTTGCTAATGAGGGAGAGAGTCCCTCTTATAGCCAAAGGGGTTCAAAGCTTCTTCAAAAAGCCAAAAACCAAGTTTGAAGATCCTCCATACACGTGTATGGAGGATCAATTCTGTGCCTTCCAGCTGGCACAATTGGCAACAACTCACAGAGACAAGACAGAGAGGAGTAGGCCGACCAGTTCAAGTGGTCGGCCGACCACTTGCCCTGGTCGGCCGACCGGGTTCAAAAGGTTCAAGTCTCAAAAGTTGGTCGGCAGCCTCCTAGGGTGGTCTCATCACTCAATGCAAGCTAGCGGTATGATGGGAGACCAGCAATTATGGCCCAAAAGTGAGGGAGACCAACTACCTGTCAAGGAAACCGGTCGACGGGGGAAAAGTGGTCTCCAAGGAGAAAAGGTGGTCTCCCACCCTTGTACCACCTTCCAAACAATGAAAACAAGGTCCATGCCAAAAATGAACCAAGACGGATGCAAAACGAGGGTTCGGGGGCCAAAACGCGCAGCCGGGTGCCCCGAAAACTGACTGTTAAGCATCGAAAATCGCGTGCGACCACGAAGGTGGTCTCCCGAGCCACAGTGTCCCTCTAGAGAGAGGAAACAAGGTGTGTGCCAAAAATCGGAGCAAACGGAAAAAGTTAAGCGGTCCCGAACCGAGGCGCATGGCCGACAGCTTCGAAAACTGGAAACTGGTCTCCAAACGGGAACAGTGGTCTATGACCACGAAAAGTAGCCTACAGATACTGAGAGATGGTCTACAAGACCTCGCCCTCTCTTCGGGAAGAGAAAACAGGACCTGGTTCATAAACCGAGGCAAAGCACAAAAGGGTCCCGAGGTCCGGGGGTAAGGCTCTCAGTCGAAACTCCGAAATCTCAGGACGAGCACAACATGCGCAATCACCGAGCGCTCAATCGATGACGTCTGAGTCTTAAGGTTGGTCAAAAATAGGGTGTCTACACTTTCCCAGTGTTGTGAATGGGAAGAGAGTCACCATTGCCAATAGTAACTTGGTCAGAACCAGAGTAAGGCTGATAGGAGTTTAAACGATGAAGATCATTTGTCACATGTTCAGAGGCAGCAGAATCCAGAAACCAAGGAGTGGAGGGCTGAGATGTAGTATCATCAGTCATGGAGGCAACATAAGCTTTGAAATGAGTTTGGGAGTGAGATTGAGGAGAAAAAGATAACTGTGACTGAAAATCAAGATCCAGTCGATGCCAGCAATCTAAGGCAGAGTGGTTAGGTTTACCACAGATTTGACAAACAGAACCAAAATTTGATCTACCAGAACCAAAATCTGATCTATCGAATCTGCCACGATTTGAAGATTTTCCTGGACCAAATCTGTATAACCCTCGGTAGGAACCTCTTGAGTCATGGCGAGAAGAACCATGATTATTGTGATAAGAAGTGAAACCTTTGGATAATGGAGAATCCTTCATTGTTGCATAGGCAACAGTAAGAGCAGAGGACTGCTTTATTTTTCCTTCAATGTGAATTTCTTCTGAACATAGTAAGGATGAAAGCTCATCCATAGATATGCTCTCTGATCTTGCTCGAATTGCAGTTTTGAATGAATCATATTCCGCAGGTAAGCCATTCAAAGTAATAAGAACAATGTCTTCATCTTCAAGAAATGAGGAAGCAATGCTAAGTTGATTAACAAGAGTTTTAATGCTTCTGAGATATACCTCCATTGAGTCAGAATTTTTTGAGACGGAATTTAATTTGTTCTTAAGCTGATGGATATGCGATCTTGACAGAGTTGTAAATCGTTTGCCTAATGCAAACCAAATCTCTGAACTAGTTTGAAAATGAAGAACAGTGGTGAAGATAACAGGTGAGAGCGTGGCTGTAATGCAGCTTATTAAATGTGCATCAATCATCTTCCATTGAAGTGCTTCAGGATTGCACATTTCTACACCAGATGAATTGCAGATACAGTCCTCTGGACATGGATACAAGCCATCAACAAACTTCAGCAGATCGGTAGCGCGAAGAATGTTCTTCATTTGATTGCTCCATATAATGAAATTTGTATTATCTAGTTTTACAGTCACAAGAGAACTCAGATTAGAGACGAGCATGTTGAGATTCGAAGAGATTGTAGTTGAAGACGATATTGAAGATGATGGAGTCGTCATTGGAGATGACGCCATTAGAGAGATGCTCGTTGCAGCTTTAATGCTCTGATACCATGAAGAATTGTTGAGTTTGAATATATTTTCATAATATCCTCTGCTCACTTACAATGATATATATATATATATACATATCAGATACAATGCTAACAATCCCAACTAACTAACCACCTCTAACTAACTTTGTTATAACTAACCACTTCTAACTAACTCTGTTACAACATGATCCGCTGGATTATGAGCTGCTGCAGATGGATTGTGATCTACTGGATTATGAGCTGCTGCAGATGGTTCGCTATCATGGGGCACATAAGGTACTATTGGGGGACTCACTAGGACACGTGAGGGTTGAGAATCCCTCTTTGACACACTCTTCCTTGTGACCCCACTATGCATGGGGTCATTCCTAGACTCACCCTCTCTCCAAAACTCTACCTTGTTGTCTACCACCCTCCCACTCCTAAGGGTTGTGATTGCTTTGGCCTGTTCATGGTATTTCTCAACGGCGTTGGCAGGGTCTGTACCATATTGGCCCCTAGGATTATTCACCGGCTGACTTGGTAAACGTCCCTCATCTCTCTTGATTACTATTTGAGCTAGTTGCCCCAATTGGGTCTCTAGCTTTACAATGGATTGTGTGTGTGAATGCAACACTTGACTATTCACCTGATTGTTGGCTTCTAAAGTTTGAAGTGCACTCAAAACCTTTCCTCAAAAGTTGTGTTTCTTTGAGGTGGCGGAGGATGTTGATATTGCTGCTGGGGATGACAGAAAGACTTAGGCACATTTTGCCTGTGATTTGACAAGAAAGAGTTATTTGGAGCTTGAGACCTTTATGAGAAATTGGATGATTTCTCCATTTGGGGTTGTAAGTGTTTGAATAAGAATCATTTCCCGATTTGGAGAACCATTGTAGATCATTAACCTGCTCTTGCACAACTTTTGGGAGGGGCTAAGGGGCATTCACTTACAAAGTGAGTTGGGCATGCACAAAGGGCACACTCCTCTTGAAAAGTGAAAGATTGGACTAGTACTTGCCCTTTAGCTAGAACTTGGTCAATCTTCCTAGACAAAGCTGTGATTTGGTCCTGAACATATACATAATGTCCAACCTCATACATACCACCTCTCTTGGAATTTCCAATTAAAATGAGTGGTGCGACACGACTAGTTGTGGCATGTTGCAAGGGATTTTCATAAAGGGTTTGAAAAAGTTCCCATGCCTCGTTTTTAGTTTTATTAAGAAACGTCCCTCCATAGGAAGCATTAACCATTTGACGATTTCTTTTGGATATACGATCATAGAAAGATTGGACTAATTGCTACTTGGCCACATCAAGATGGGGACACTTCCTGAAAGTATCCCAAAATTTTTCTCAAGTTTAATGGAATTGCTCGCCATCAAGTTAGGCGAAACTTGTAATAGCTCGCCTCACTTGGTTTGTCTTACTAATAGGAAAGTATTTCTTGAGAATCTTATGTTGAAATTGCTCTCAAGTTGTGATAAAACTAGTCTCTAAGGAATTGAACCATTGTTTGGCTCTATCATTCAGTGTGAAAGGAAATAGGCGCAACTAGAAGGCATCATCTGTGATTGTTGCACTCTAACCGTAGTGCAAATCTCCAAGAACTCACTAAGATGTTTATAAGAGTCATCATTACACAACCCGTGAAAAGATTGGAGCATCTAAATGAGCTGGGGTTTTATCTTAATTTTAGCTATCACGGCAGGCAACTGGAGATAAAATGGGACTTAATTGGTTGGGGTCTTTGCTCTCGCTCAGCCATTATAAAACAGAAAACCCAACCCAACGTAACACCAATGTAACAATATAATAACAATAAAAGGGCAAGAATTCACCGTGATTGGATACTAAGAATTTTTTCAAATAGCCTTATGCTTTTTTCTTTTTTTTTTCTTGAATTTTTTCTGTTTCCTTCTTAGTTATTCCACACTGAATTTTCACACTTTCACTTCTACTACATCTGCAAAGAAGAAATTGAGTGATAAAAAAATAAAAATAAAATAAATAAATAAAAATAAACCAAAATGGAATTCAATTTCTAAAACTGTAATAACCGTAATCAATCTCCGGCAATAGCGCCAAAAATTGATGGCTTACTTTGATGTAGCAAAGAAATTTTAATATTTGTAAACAACACAATAGCACGAATTTGTAGAATAGTGACTACATGCAGATATCAATCCACAGGGACTGTAAAGTTATTATAAATTTTAGAAATCAATTCTAAATTAATTCAACAAGGATTTTAGATGAAAGAAACTAAATTAATTGAGAGCTTAAATAATATAAAGCAATGTAAAATTAGGATTAAAGTTGAAAGAGAAGGTCTTAGGGTGATTGAATTCACCACTAATCTCCTAACTATGGCTTATTAATTCATTTCAAGAGAAATCAATATTATGATGATAATAATGTATTGTGACTACAAGACCCAATAACATCGCCAATAAAATTAATATGTTCAAACTACGAGCATGAATCATCATCAGTCGGCACAAAGCGTTTACGCTAAACTACAGTCATAGGCACGCCTTGTCTTCCCTAGGTATGACTCATCCGATAATTTCAATATATTCACAAGAATCACTATTGTATGACTATGTATTTAATATCACAGAAATTAAATACATATAAAGTTGAATAAAGAACTTGTTTGCATAAAACCTCTAAAAAAGTTATACAATCATCATCATATTACATCAATCTCAAGAAGGAATATAAAATCCTAGTTACTTGATTGGGTTTTAAAGAATATTTTGAATTTGAATCCTTTATTTCAAAACTCATTCATATGAAACTATTACAATTTATAGAGAAGATGGTTACAACTGTTAACTCAACCTCGGTTAACATAACTATGATCCTAACTAAGAAAGGTTACCTAACTAACTTCTGTAACAGTAAGTAGTTAGGAGTTAGTTATGATAGATGAGAATTAATCTGGTGCTGCTGGAGATGCTGAGAGTCGATGTACTCTGCTCTGCTGTGATGGTGCAATAGCTGACTCATCTTTGGTTTCTTGTTCTTGCAGCAGAACTGTATTCTTATCATGCCCCCGCAAGCTCAGAGGAGGGGACGACAGCAAGAGCTTGGAAAGAAGAAATTGAAAGCGAGCCACAGGGAGAGGCTTAGTAAAAAGATCAGCCAGCTGATCAGAAGAAGAAATATGACGAACAACAACCTGTTTAGCAGCAACACGCTCACGAATATAATGATAGTCCACAGCAATATGCTTAGAACGAGCGTGAAACACCGGATTAGAACTGAGCGAGATAGCAGATAAATTGTCACACCAAATAATAGGACAGCAAGAAGGAACCTTGAGCTCGGATAAAAGCATTTGAAGCCAACAAAGCTCAGCAGCCACCTGAGCTAAAGCACGATACTCAGCTTCAGTGGATGAACGCGAGACGGTGGGTTGTTTTTTTAGCGGACCAAGAGATCAGATTGGGGCCCAAAAAGACACAATACCCCGTAGTAGACCGACGATCAACTACACAGCCAGCCCAATCTGAATCAGAAAAGGCAAAAAGATCAAGAGAACCCGAAGCAAACTGCAAGCCGTGAGAAAGAGACCCCTTCAAATATCGAAGAAGATGTTTAACAGCAGCAAAATCAGCCTCAGAAGGAGATTGCATGGCCTGGCAAGCATGATTAACAGCAAAAGCAATGTCAGGTCGGGTGATGGTAAGATACTGCAGAGCGCCCACAAGACTCCGATAGAGAGACGGCTGAGAAAAAGGAACTGAAGGAGAAGCAGTAGAAGAGGGTTTAACAGACATAGGAGCAGCACAAGGTTTACAGTTAGTTAAGCCAGCTTTAGCAAGAATGTCAAGAGCATACTTAGACTGAGATAAGAAGTAGCCTGCAGAAGAATGGACAACTGAAATGCCCAAAAAATAGGTAATATCTCCTAACTCCTTCATGGAAAAGGAAGTGTGCATGGAAGTAATAAGAGCAGCAATATGAGAAGGATTGTTGCCTGTTAATAAAATGTCATCAACATAGACAAGAAGGACTGTAATAGTATCAGAGGTATGTTGAATAAAGAGAGAAGAATCAGAAGAGCTAATGACAAAGCCAGTGGAGAGAAGAAATTTAGAGAATGTAGAATACCAAGCCCTTGGGGCTTGCTTAAGGCCATACAAGGCTTTGTGTAAACGACAAACCAACTGAGGATGCTTAGGATCAACATACCCCTGAGGTTGGGTCATGTACACCTCTTCATCTAAAACACCATGGAGAAAGGCATTAGAAATATCCATTTGTTTAATAGGCCACTGAAAATGTAAAGCCAGACAAAGCAAAATCCGAATGGTAGGCTGCTTGGCAACTGGACTGAATGTCTCATGATAATCCAAACCTTCCTCTTGAAGATAACCCTTAGCAACCAAACGAGCCTTATGCCGAGCGACCGAACCATCAGAATTCTTTTTAAGCCGATAGACCCATTTACATCCAATAGCCTGCTTGCCAGAAGGAAGGGAGACTAAGGACCAAGTATGCTGCTGCTGAAGAGCTTGAAATTCAGCATCCATAGCAGCAGACCAAGCAGGAGAAAGAGAAGCAGCCTTAAAAGTGGAAGGCTCATGAAGATCTGAAGAAATAGCAGCAAAGGACAGAGGAGTAGTAAGAGAGGCAGCTTTAGAGCGAGTAGTCATAGGATGAACATTGGCAGAAGGATGAGGAAGAGAATAAGATGAGAAATCAACACATAAAGAGGGAGCAGAATGAGGAGAGACAGAAGAGGAACCAGCAGAGATAGGAGATGTAGTAGGAGTAGCAATAGATGGAATAGAACTGGACGGAGCAGACACAGAGGAAGAGATAGACTGTGATGATACACCAGATCTGGTAGGAGGAACAGAAGCTGGCCAAAAGAAGGAGGAGAAGGAAGAACCAGGTGGTGAAACAGATGGGGAAGAAGATAATGAAGAAAAAGGAAAAATGTGTTCATGAAAAGTGACATGACGAGATATATATATTTTGTGAGAAGAAGGGTCAAGACACCGATAGCCCTTAGTCGCAGGAACATAGCCTAAGAAAACACAAGGAGCAGACCTGGGTTGAAGTTTATGAACAGAATAAGGACGCAACCAAGGATAACAAAGACAGCCGAAAACACGAAGTAAAGAAAAATCAGGACACTTATGAAATAATTTTTCAAAAGGAGTGAGATCTTGTAACTTGGAACTAGGCATGCGATTTATAAGAAAAACAGAAGTAGCAACTGCTTCAAACCAATAGGTGAGTGGAACAGAGGATTGATGCAGAAGAGCAACAGCAGTTTCCACAATATGACGATGCTTACGCTCGGCAACACCATTTTGGGCTGGTGTATAGGGACAAGCTAATTGATGATCAATACCAAATTTCTTGAGAAAATTTTGAAATGCAGTGCTAAGAAATTCAGAACCATTATCAGTGCGCAAAATTTTAAGAGAAACCTCAAATTGATTTTCCACAAAAGCCTTAAACTCCATAAATTTGGAAAAAACCTCACTTTTATAATGCAACGGAAATATCCATGTAAATTTGCTATATTCATCAACAAACAAGACATAAAATCTGTATGGAGAAGGAGAAGAAGAAACTGTAAATGGTCCCCAAACATCACTGTGAATCAAAGCAAATGGTTTATTAACAGCAGTAGTAGAAAGGCTAAAAGGCAGCCTGTGACTCTTTGCAACACAACAAGGTGAGCAAGCACCAGAAGTTTTCTTACTAGGTACAGACAACTGAAACCTATTACAAAGAACTCTAAATTTGTAAGTAGATGGATGACCAAGCCTAGAGTGCCATATGTCATGAGAAGAAGTAGTAGTTCTGAAGCATGCTTGACGAGGAAGAGATTTAGGAAGCGCAGCTGGAAGATGATAAAGGCCTTGAGAGGAAACACCTTTGTACAAGACAGCCTTACTTGTCTTGTCCTGAATAATGAAATGATCAACATCAAATGTTATAGTACAATTATTATCATTAACCAATTGATGAACTGAAATCAAATTGGCTGAAATTTGTGGAACATGAAGGATATTATGAAGCTGGAAAGAAGAAGAAGGAGTAGGGAGAAGACCATTACCCTTATGCTGAATGGGAAGAGAAACACCATCACCAACCATTACCTGATCATGACCTTCGTAGGGTTGATACATATTCAAGTTCTGAAGATCATGCGTGATATGACTGGAAGCAGCCGAATCCAAATACCAGTTCTCAGGAGGATGTGATGTAGAAGCAACATAGGCTTTATTTGATCCATCGGATGAATGATGAAAAGGCATTGAAGAAGCAGATGGCTGAAAAGAAGAGTCCAATCGGTGCCAACAATTGAAAGCACTATGATTATTCTTGCCACAAATTTGACAGATGACAGAAGTAAAATTTGAGCGGCCACCTCTGCGACCACGAGAAGAAAACCTACCACCTCGTGAATCAGTGCGTTCTCCTCTCTGAAAGTTGGTTCGATAAGTAGTTCGAGAACCAGAATTCCGAGACTGTGATGAAGCAGTATTGGAAGCAGAGTAAGCCATGTGTGAACTAGAAGAAGCTTTAGAAGTAGTTTCAATATGAATAGCCTCAGAACAGAGAAGCGAAGATAAAACATCCATTGAAATTGGATCTGTTTTGGCTCTAATTGTAGTGTTGAACGCACTGTATTCTGTTGGCAAACCATTGAGAGTCAAGAGAACTAAATCCTCATCATCAACAGCAGATCCAGCCAAAGCCAATTGATCAGCGATATTCTTGATTTGTGCAAGATATTCCTCCATTGAGGAAGAAGTTTTGGTGATGTTATGCAGCTTATTCTTAAGCTGATGAATGTGTGATCTTGAGAGAGAGGTGAATCGCTTCTCAAGATTATACCAAACTTCAAAACTTGTTTTACAATGGCATACAGAAGTAAAGATTGAAGGAGAAAGAGTTGCAGTGATACAACTCAAGAGGTGAGCATCAACAGTGTGCCAATGTGCAAATTCAGGATTCAGAACACTCACACCTTCTTTGTCAGTGATCATTTCAGAAGGAGGAACAAGAGATCCATTCACATATCCAAGCAATCCAGTAGCACGAAGAATATTGAAGAGTTGATTTTTCCATACAATGAAATTGCTAACATCAAGTTTTACAGTGACAAATGCACTCAGGTTTGAAACCAAAAGTTTTAGATTTGCAGGAAGTTGAAATGAAGAATCCATGGAAGCCATGGAAGAACCTTTGAGCTCACTAGAGCATTCGGTGGCTCTGATACCATAAAGAATATTTTGAATTTGAATCCTAAGAATATTGAAGAGTTGATTTTTCCATACAATGAAATTGCTAACATCAAGCTTTACAGTGACAAATGCACTCAGGTTTGAAACCAAAAGTTTTAGATTTGCAGGAAGTTGAAATGAAGAATCCATGGAAGCCATGGAAGAACCTTTGAGCTCGCTAGAGCATTATTGGCTCTGATACCATAAAGAATATTTTGAATTTGAATCCTTTATTTCAAAACTCATTCATATGAAACTATTACAATTTATAGAGAAGATGGTTACAACTGTTAACTCAACCTCGGTTAACATAACTATGATCCTAACTAAGAAAGGTTACCTAACTAACTTCTGTAACAGTAAGTAGTTAGGAGTTAGTTATGATAGATGAGAATTAATCTGGTGCTGCTGGAGATGCTGAGAGTCGATGTACTCTGCTCTGCTGTGATGGTGCAATAGCTGACTCATCTTTGGTTTCTTGTTCTTGCAGCAGAACTGTATTCTTATCAGGTTTCATCAAACCCTAAGATGGAGAGTTTAGCCGATCATGATTATAGAAGAAATCTCCATGTTGAGTGTTGATTCCATCTTCTAATCATTGCTCCTTTCTTGAATCCCTTTTTCTCCTCTCGTTCTCTTCTCAAAATCAAGTTTTCGAAAGTCACTTTCAAAAGAAGCCAGCCACCGCTTTTGTCTTGAACATAATCCTAAAATTAGGTAAAATTCGTAATAGGTTGTGCTCGAGCACATTGCATCTATGCTCCAGTACACAAGCGCATAATATTTTTCCTTCTGCAACTTAATTGCTCAAGCACTTAAACCCTATGCTCGAGCACAAAAGGGAGGCTTGCTTGCTCTTTTTCAACTTTAAGCACTTTTTTTTTCTTTAACTTGATTTGGACTTCAATGCATGATTCCTCAAGCTCTCAAAAGCTCCAAATTGATAGTCATTTAGCATCATGAGCTCGAATACCTACAAAGAACAAAAATGCATTAGAACACATCAACTAATTAGAATTCAAGGGTTAACAAGTGCCCTTTAGGTTAAATGCAAACATATAAGCACTTATCAGCGCGCTCTCAGCTAAAGACCTACTGATTACACAACATAAGTAGCACCACAGAGGATCTTCACTCTTAACGTTTTGATTAAAATAGATCGTTCTCAAAACAAGCCTTAAGTATATCAAAACATTTAAAATTTTATATACTCTCAAATGAGCGTGCAAATATCAAAAGCTTTTTTTTGAGACAATTCACATGTGCACATAAGCAAATAACACACTTGAAAGAGTAATTGATGCCTTGAAACCACAAATGGAACTTAATAAATACTATTATATAAATCATATAAGGTTTTCAACAATGTTTTAAAAATAGAATCGATGAATGAACTGAAAAATAAAGTGGGTGAATAGATCACCGATTTAACCGTCAACTCAAACTCGATCAAACTGTGACATCATAATCAAGGGTAGAGCCAGAACTCTAGGATTGAGGGGCCGCCTAAGGAACATTATATGTTCTTGCATCTCTTTCTGTCTTTCTTTGAAATTTCTATGTTTTTATTGTCATTTTGTCTTTTTTATTTTATTTATTTTTTATATATCAATTAATCGGTGGCTTTTTAAAATATTAATTAGAATGAATAGAAATGTAATGATTATTTTGTCAGAATGTCATTTTCATGTTTGCTTCTTAAAAAAATGATATAAAAAATATTATAAATTAAATCATCATCATTTATTATTATAAGTAAATAATCATTTTAAAAAATAAATGAATGAATGACTATTCATTTTTATTCCACTCTCATTCTAGTGAATCCAACAATACCTTAATTTTTTTCTCACTTTTTGTTGTCATTACCTTAATTAGTGAATAACATTCTTTTTTATGATATCTAAACTGACTCTCCACCCATTTAAATATTCTTGCTTTTATTTTAAAATTAATACAAAAACTTTATGATCTATTTTAGATCAGCCTTTATTCCTTTTAAAAGCCTTTGGTGCAAACAATGGAAGATGTCCCATCATTAGTGATAGAGAAGAAGACCAAATGTCAATTAAAACTGGGCACAGCCAGTAGATTAGGAGGGACCATTGCATTAGTGCCATCTATTATAAAATTTCTATGCATAAAAATTTTATATAAAATTTCATAGACATAATGATATGACTTAATATATATTATTTATTTTAAAATAAAACACATTCAAAAATGATATTTATTTAATAAAATAACATTATCACATTATTCTTATGATATATATATATATAATATTTCTGTAGCATTTTACGTATGTATATCATTTCCCCCCCCAAATTTTAGCAAACACTACCCATATTTTTCACAAAAAATTAAATCAAAATGTGTTATAAAAGAGAAAGGTCTTTCAAACTCCAACAAAATTTGACATATTGCTTCAATGTTATATTTTGACAACTTATTTGACATGTCATTCAAACTTACATTTTAATGGAGAGCAAATTACACTCACTTTTCTCTAAGTTTTGAATAAAATATAGTTAGTCTTATAAATTTGACACAATTACATTAATTTTTTTTAATAAGGTTAAAACAATCAAAATTATTATAGATGATGAACTGGTATTGAAATAAATAAATTTAAATATATATTTTAGTTGACAAGGTATGACAACATCAACTTTTCATCCATATGATTTACGAATTACTAATAAAAAATTATCTAAATATTTTGTGAATTAAAATATTAATGGAGTAATGGAATTATGTTAAAACAGTGAAAGTATAATTTTATTTTTTTTCAAACTTCATAGGAGGTGGGTGTAATTTACCTTTTAAAAAAAGTTGCAATAATTTTGGCAAAACTATTAGTCTCTGTAATTTCAATTGAATCGATTTTTTATCATGAATATTTGACTTTGTCTCAGATTGGTCTAATTAATTCACATGAATGATATGCGTCATACTATTAGAAATAAAAATATAAACTCGATCAATTCAGTGACTTAATTTTAATTAATTCAGTAAAAATTTTCTATAAAAAATTTAAACAATATTATCAATTAAATCAAATTAATATAAAAATAAAATTAAGAGTCAAAATTAAATTAATTAAAATTATAAAAATTTAAATAAAATTTAAATCCAATTATAAGTGTTAAAAATGTAATTAACCTTTAATTAAACAAGCATGCCTACAAATAGCATCCTATTCCTTCCCCACATACATGCTCACAAAATCTTTTTAAAAGTAGATTCTATCTTTTTTTTCTTTTCTTCTGTTTTTTAGTGATTAAAATATTAAACAACATGGATTTCCTCAATGTGAACTGGACTATTGAGTTGACTTTATATAATTTATTACAAATTTCATTTCCATAATTTAATCTATTTAATTTGTAAATGTCAATGTACATATTGTTTTTAAAAAAAATTAAATTGATTATAATTATAATTACATTTTTTATATATATTTCCTTCTTCAAGAGAATATACAATAAGAATAATGTTTAAAATAAATCACCATTTTTGTATAGTTATAATTTTTTTTTATAGATAATATATACATAAAAACTTACAAAATGAAAAAATAAAATTATCAAAATAGGAATAATGGTAGGCCGCACTGTCCATTTGGATAGTCCAATCTATAAATGTGAACTACAAAATGTTGTGCTCAATATTAAAATATAGTATATAGTAGATCTTCTTTCAATTTTTTATTATTAAACACAAAATTAATAAGTCTCACCAATAGTTATTAATATAAACTACATATTGTGTGACTAATAAAAAAAATTATATATTGCATTACTTAAAAATATACTAATTGTAGCATATGATTGTCATTAGCTATATATCAGTTTACAAATAACAAAATAATCTTTTATGGAATGAAAAGTTTTACATTATTTTATATAAATTTAATCTCAACCAGTTAATATCAGTACATTAGTGTACAAACAAACACAATTTATTTTACTTGTCCAACCTAATACCACAGTAATTTTCTTATCACTCAATCTTACCGTACTCATAATTTCATCCAACCTAATCTAACAATCAAGCATGGCTTCCATATCTTGACAAGTTAGTGTAAAATGCAATCTAATTTTCCACGGCCTAATTTATTCTCTAACATTGAAAAAGTACTACTATTTTAAAAGTGATTTATCTTAGCATGGTCTTAAATCTCGGACTAATGAAAAACCATGACCACAGAGGATTAAAGGGGCCAAACAAAGAGGCCCTACTCGGACTAACACTTAATTCACATTGCATTTTTCCAATTTTTCAACTCCAAGGATAGAAGTAATAATAAATTGAACTAATTCTTATTCTTGTTATGAGTGGTGTACATGTAGAGTTCCACAGGAACTTATATCTACTCGTAAAAAATAATAGTCATACATAAATATGTTTTGCATCTCAAGAAAATATTTAAAAAAAGGGCTTCAGAAATAAAATTAGTAATCCAAGTTTATTGTGTGACCAGTACCACATTAAATTTAAATACGTACCAAAGTCTTTATTGCGTAGCTTTTCTGCATTGACATATGTGTGTTTAAATTGCAATTTGATAATCAATAGGATTAATCCATTAATCAAAATGTTACATTTCACTAGGATGTCTGCGTTAAATATTTTCATTTGTGTATGGGATATTATTTATAAAGTATCTGTTTAGGATTTTTTTTTTTTTCAAATTGATTAGTTATATATGTTGTATTTAATCTTAACTATGGTTCTAATTCACTAAATTTTATTGTAATTGGATACCTTAATAATAAAAATTTAAAAAAAAAAAATTGGATATATAGTCTCTCTCTCTCCCACAATTACGCCTTGATGCATGTTATGCCAAGTGCAATTTTCACATACATTGTTTAGATAGTCTTGAAAAAGGTCCATGTAAGTGTGTATGTTTCACAGTTAAAACAATATCATTAGATTGTATATATAGTCTTTGCTAATATCTCATACAAATGAAGAAGCAAAGAAAATGGATGACAAAGGTGCCAAAAGTTAACTCAGCATTACTAACAGTGTGTTTGGTTTGAGTTTTCTAGGTTCAATTTTTGAAAATTGAGTTTTTTTATTTTCGTATTTTTTATTTATAGTGAATATTTTTAAAATTTTAAACATTTTTTTTACTTTTTTAGATGCACCTTACTTAGATGTATCTAAAAAGTAAAAAAATTATGAAAAAATATTTTTAAAAATTAATAAATACATAAAAATACAAAATATGTACTGAATTGTTGTATTTTTTTATATTTTTGGTATTTAGTGAATTTTTAAAATATTTTTTTTACAATTTTTTTACTTTTTAATTGTTTATGTTAGATGTGTCTAAAAAGTAAAAAAATTACTTAAAATATTAAAAAAATTCAACAAAAATAAAAAAAACAAGAAAAATAAAAAAATAAAATTTTCTGAAAAATATTTTTTAAAAAATAGAAACAAGCAAGGTGACTTGTTGTACTTCTCCATTTTATATGGAAAATGAGTGGGAGCACTAATTAGTGATACCACTAATGATGTGGCAGTAGGCCCCACCATGAATGATTTGATATTTTGACTTTGGTATTATATTTTTTTTCTTTTTTTATTGAGTGTCATATTATTAGTAATCTTTTTACACCTTCAAAATTAGTGCTCTCTATCATTGTTAATTTTATATTGTCAAGGTTGGTGCCATTGTGGCCAATTGTCAAACTTCTCAACTCAGTGGGGCCACCAGTTTGGTTTCTCAAGAAAACATATAAAATTTGAAATATGGAAGGTGATGATGAAACTATTTTATTAGATTTTATATATATATGTTAAATGTAAGTAGATATTTTGACAAATTTTTTTATCAGTTCTGCTGAATATCCCAGCAGAACACAACTCCCAGAATCCCTACCTCTACGTGGGGGTTTGTCACTGGCTGAAACCAACAAAAACAAAAAAAAACTTTTTTAACCAATCA
Organism: Camellia sinensis; assembly: GCF_004153795.1. Lineage (NCBI taxonomy): Eukaryota > Viridiplantae > Streptophyta > Magnoliopsida > Ericales > Theaceae > Camellia > Camellia sinensis. The sequence continues at coordinate 1,352,836 of NW_021024726.1, forward strand.
AAATAGACCCCAACATCTCCACTGAGATCTTATGCATTTTCTTTTTTTTTATCACCAAACACAAAGTAATAGATCATAGATGTGAGCTTTATCATTATGACAAAGGGTAAAAAAGTCACGAGATTAGAAATTTATTTATGTATAACATTACTTTCAAATAAAATTTCATAAACAAAATTATAGTTGAAAATTATGTGGCTCTCTAACTTAATCATGTAGTTTTACACTGTGTTTGGATTGAGTGATTTGGAGAGAAAAGAAAAGAAATAGAGAGAAATGTATTTCTCTTCCCTGTTTGGTTATCTTAAGTGGAAAGAAATGGGGAGAAATAGAGAGAAACTCATTTCTCTCATAACCCTTATTTTCAATCTTCCCAAAAGTGGAGAGATTGGGAGAGAAAAGAAATCCACAAATGTTTATATTTTCATAATACCAATTTTACCCCTATAAAAATAAAAGAAATAAAATGATTGAAAATATAAAAAGGTTATTTTGGTAATATAACATAAAATAATTTCTTTTCTTTTCTCTTAATGAAATCTAACCAAACAAGAAGGAGAGAAATCACAATCATTTCTTTTCTTTTATTTCTTACTTATCCAAACAAAAAGGAGAGAAATTACAATCATTTCTTTTCTTTTCTTTTCTCTTATTACTTAAGTAATCATTTCTTTTCTTTTCTCTCCTAAGTTACCAAACATAGCGTTAGGCCATTTCACAGTTGACTTTTGGCACTTCACATTGTACCCTTTAAGGAAATAAAGTTGCATCTTTACTTTTACCTACGAATTTTGGTGAGATGGTAAGTGCTTGATCCTAACATCTTCTCCCTTCGCCTCCCATTTTTTGCATCATGAGCTCTACCTCGGTCTTTGTCACAATCCCTTTCTTGGTCCCTATTCGCGCCATTTTCCTTCTCCCTATCCCTATCTTTGTTATATGATTTGCATTGTGGGCTCTCACTTCGGCTCACGCTGCGGTGCTTTTTTCTCAAAGATTCCCTGGTATTATTTTTCTGTTCTTTCTCTCCAAAGATGATCTCTCTGTAGTTTCGAGGAGTACAACAAATATCATCTAATGTCCACATCCCTCAGTAACATAAATGCAAAACTAAGACAAGCAGTAGATGTGAAAAATGCCATATATGCACAAACATATTATATCAAGCACACTAACAAATGGAATGAATATTTTTTCCTGCCTAGTTTGGGACTAAAATCAAGATTCAAGCCATAGATTGCAATTTATCACGTACTCTAATATATATATCATCAAAAACCCAATAGCACTAGAAAACTATTTGAACAGAACTAAATTGGGGACAATTCGGACAATAACAATAGTCAAAACATCCTGTATACCAGAAGTGACACGTAAGCACCAGATATGATATCAAAAAATGTGACCACAACTGTTATTGTCAAAACGTGAATTGAATTGTGAATCTTAAAATTCACTTTATTTAGCATAACACATAATTTTGGGAAATTCTATTTCCACCACCCTAATAAACTCAGGGCAAATCTTTTCTCAATACACATCTCTATTAATTTAATTATTAAGTAATTATCTCAATTCACATCCTTAAAATTATAAATAAATCCTTCACTCATATGTACACACACTTTACCCTCAAAATACACACACTTTAATTTATCCCAATTTACAATTCTACTTCAAACAAGAAGGAAGAAGTTCAAACAGGATTAAAGTAAAAATATCTTCACCATCATCATCCTATTTCTTGAAGAAGACGATGCCCCAAAATTATAAATTGACTAGGTTCTTCAAACAGGAGGGAAGAAGACGATGCCCCAATTATATAAATTGACTAGGTTCTTCAGTACAAAAATATCTTGGAAACATTCGCCACTACCCTCTTTAATTGACTTCAGCCCACCTTTCCTAGGTTCTTCAGTGCATGCCCGAATAGTTCTTTAGTAAGGAAAATTTCAATTCGGTTCTACAGAGCCGAATTAAGTAAAATAATTCGGATAATAAAAATCGAAAATAATAACAAAATTTGGAATTCTAGTGCCGAAAATATTAATTTTGTTCGGAACTCTAAGAATTCCTGCTTCAATGGTACGTCGGTGGAGAGAGGTCTAGACCACCTAATATGAAGATTTATGTTTCTCTAACTCGATCCGGCATACCTAGATTCATTCCTCCCTTTTATAGAAAGAGGATAAGGGATAAGAGTGATCCGAAAGTCATTCAGGTAGTGTTATCTGTGTGTACACTATCTCGAATGATACTGGTTCCTCCACGTGGAGGGTTGCGGGTTAATCCTGCAACAATTCACATACCAAAGTTCCAGTTAACGGAAGCATGTAAGGAATTGTGTAGGAAGTTTGTTTCCTCTGGTTTCTCCATGTTATCTGCGTATGCTCCTGCTTATAGGACTATCCCGCTTAAATTGGGATATTCTTTTAAGCCGATGTTTACCTCTGGTCCAAATACTTACAAGGATCCTGTGAAGGAGTCCTCTGTAAAGGGATTGGAAAAGTGGGGTAGTAGTAAGCTTACTATCTATCACACTTTACCGGTAGATGCGACGGCATTAATGACTTTATTTAAGCCAGAGGATCTATCGGTCCTAGGTTCTTTATGGTTCGCAGACCGTGAAATCATGGTTGATTCCGGCACCGATTGAGCCTATCCGGGAGGGAACAGAGGGTTGGTTGATTGAAAATATCATCAAACCGGTTTTATGGTGGGATCGAATGAAAACCAGACCAGAATTGGGAAGGTTCGGGCGTAAGCTCGAGGGTAGTGGTAAGGTGCGCATTTTTGCTATAGCCAACCCCGCAGACCTTAGTTAGGCCTCTTCACGAGTGGACCATGCAGGTTTTATCCTCTCTGATAACAGATGGGACTTATAACCAACATGCGCCTCTTCATTGGCTCTCAGGTAAGGTAAGAAAGAATTCTTTTCTTTCGACTTGAAATCCGCCACTGACCTCTTGCCTGTAGACCTTTCAGGTTCACTTTTAGTGAGCTTGTTTGGTGATGAGTTTGCACAATCATGGTGCTTTCTAATGACCATGGTTGGTTTTCGGTCCCCGGATCGAACATCCGTGCCTACTCGCGCCAGGGTTTATAGGTTTACAAGGGGTCAACCTCTGGGTTACTACTCATCTTGGCCAATATTCACATTAACACATCACGTGTTAGTGTGGTTGGCGGCCTATGAAGTATATCCAGGTAAACGTTTTTGGATTATGCCATTCTGGGTGACGATATTGTTATCGCCGATGCCCAGGTCGCTAGAGAGTACTCAGCGATAATGGATAAAGCCATGGGAGTAATTTCTGTGGAGAAATCTCTCGTGTCTTATTCCGGTTGTTGTGAATTCGCGAAGCGATTCATTATAAATAATCATAGGGAAGATAGGATGGACGTAAGTCCACTATCATTACCATTGATTAAATCCTGTTCAGGATTCACAGCACCCTTCGTATTTAAAACGTTAGGTTGTTCTTTTCGGAACTCCTTTCGTCTTAAGTCCGGTGGTTACCGCGTTTACTCTCGCATCCGCGATTAAACCATCTGTGTTTAATAAGTTCTCAAGGAGATGGAAAAGACATTGGATTTCAATGTTTTCTCCTAGTGGTATTCACCCGCTTCCTTTCTTGTTATGGTTAGGATGGCCTGATAAAGGTATCCTTAATTGTTACGAGATTGGTGTAGCTCGTCAGTTTATCCTAGAACGAGTAGCGCTTCAAGATATCGATGAAAATTCGATAAATCAAGTTCGCTTGTTCTGGGAAAACGATGATGAAAATATGTTCGAACGGCATCTTTGCTCGTTCGTCATGTTACACTTGAAGTATGTAAGGTGGTATGCTGGTGTAATCTTAGATTACGATTTACCATTAACGGACCTACTTAATCCACCTGTAGCACCTAGACACATTAAACGTATCTCAGATGAAAGTGAAATTAGATTCTTTTTTGTTTATTATTGAACTTATGAGCGTAAGGGATCCCCCTGCCTCACCGGATGAGGGGAGCCCGACTCCTTCATTCACTGTTAGGTAGTCTCCCTTCTTATATGCACTACTTCCTATTTGATTGGAATTTATGTTCTTACTGTGTTGGGAGTTCTCTAAGGCTAGTGCAGCGAAGTACCTCCTAGCAAGAGGGACTCGCGTAACGGCTTTGTTCTTTCTTTTGAAGGTTATAATGTATAAGGATAGATTCGAATCATTATATCGATCAAGCTGGTTGTTCCTGTAATCCAATAGTGCTTCTAGGCGAAGAGCAGAGGATAGAGAGAAAAGAGTAGCATAGTAGTTATCCTTCTTGCTTTTCCCTTGATTTCTGAAACCTTCGATCGCTTTACTTCAACCTTCGGTCATGGAACAGGCAAGCTATCCACTCCTGCCTATACTATCACAGGCATACAGACATACTAATGCACCCACCAATCGTGGGCATACTACTCACCTCCGACTAATTCCTCAAATAAAGCTTCACAGCCGGAGGGAATAGAACAAGAGAGATGAAACCTCCTACCACCCCTTCCACCTCTACTATTATTCTTATTCTATTCGCGCACCTACCATTAGCGCATCCACCGACTACCAGCTACAGAGCGTACCATAGCTACTGTTACGGGAACCTTCGGACAAGGAACAAGAGAAAGAGAAGGATCTGTAAAGAGATCGACTAAAAGGAGAGGAGATGAAAAAAGATTGATTTGAATGACAGGTCTTGGCCCTACCATCATCTCTTCCTGGAACGAAGGGAAGATAGCTTAGCAGCAGACTATTTGTTCTTCCCGCCTTTCCTTTTTGAGGGAATAGAACAATAACGATGTGGGAAACGATACAGATGAGGAAGGAGCGCTCAAGCGCCCTATCCAAAACCTTAGCTAAGAGAATCTCACGAAAAAGGAAGCAAATGAGCAATCGCATCAAGACCCGAAAACGCATTCGAATGCCCTGGAGAGACCTATTGAAAGAAAGCTTAGCGAGACATCAGAAGAGGAAAGCCTAAATTCAGTTACGGCAGCGGTATGAAATCGGTTATGAAGCGCGGGATCACTCGACTAAGAATCCGAGTCCGACCCCGATCCATACTTAGTAGAGTGTTTACAAAGGTATTATTATCGCTTAGCGCTTGTGCTAAGGTACCCCTAATGTGCTTGAAGAGCCGCTTTACCGAGTTTACGAGGTGAAGGAACCAGAACTGGGAGGGAAGCTATCCCAGCTCTTTCAGTTCAGGTGCAGTTGACGAAGGAAGAAGCCAGAAAGGCTATAGAATTGTATTACGCTATGTCTATAGATGATTCCATATTCTATATGGCTACTAAAAAGCGAATTGATGATTCTGCGCTAGCTTGGGCGGAACATGGAAGTACAATTTAGGGAATTTCATGGACACTCATCGAGTTCCCTGGAACTATCCAATCATGCCCGAGCCAACTGAGCCATCGCCTGTTGTTGACGAGATAGACCCGCTCAAGACGTTGTTATACCCCTGAAGTGCAGTTTCAGCACCTCATAGTCTTTACATAGTCTTTTTCATACACCTGTAGAGCTGCTCATCAAGAAACGTCTCCCAAGTCGTGTTCCAACCAGATGACTCCATCTCTCTCTTGGATTACGTCCCTTATTGAAAACTCAAGGAACACCTTTTGATATATGTATTTTATTAATGTGCTCAAGCATGCGAAGAAAGTGAGAAAAGCCCTATAAAGGAATCAATTCCCTTCATTTAAAGAAAGAGATCCTCTTTTCCTAAGCACTCTTCTTAGGAAGTAGGAAGTGTCTGCCAGCCTAGTCCTTTGAGCTCGGACTCCAACAAGAGTTCCAGTATTAGACGCAGAGGTAGGAGTAGTTTGGGTATGAAGCCTTTCCTAGAGTGAGTCCTTCTGTAAGTAGAAGGCAGCCATCTAAGGGATTTCGCCACCTGAAAATGCCCGACGATCATTCAAGATTATCTGCATTTTCGTAAGTGTATGCAAGAGACGCAGTCTTAGTATTAGGAATAGCGAGTTCTCCCTCGTATTCGCAGAAGTTAATGCAACCCTTCGCTACTCCTTTTTGTGTGACTGACCAACCTACTTAATCTCAAATTTCATATTAACGGAGGCTTGACCCAACTCACACTGATCTCCTTGCACTTCTTGGGTCATTCTTTATCCTTAAAGGCTTGAGTGGTTAGAGAACTTCCAAATTTCCCTTTCTAAGATGTTAAGAGGCCATGGGTCAGAAGATAGCCCTGTTCCTGTTAGCCCAAAGGGTTGAAACCGTGACAAGGAACCAAGTGCCCCACTTGATGTTCTGGCAAACCCAATCCTCATTGGACTCCGCATTCTCTTTCAACCAGTCAAATAAGTTATGTTCAAAGAGTGCTTTTGGAGAGGGCTTTAGCAAAAGAGGAATCCGATCGACTTTTAGTTCTTCTTCCCCATGGCGGAACTCAAAGTGAGCGTACTATAGGCATCCCGACAAGTCACCACTCGGGGACCTACACCGGCACAAACTAATCCAGGACCTTTTGCCAATGCTAACACCATCCGAGCTTGCACTACTGCTCGAAAAGAGATGGCTATGAGACCCCCTCAAGTTCTGTAATTCGAAGGAGGTTCTGAGAATTCAAAACTCCGAAGTCACTGTCTTTGCCCCAAGGAATCGAAGTTCCAAAAGCAGACGAAATCACTATGAATGGCTTCTAGGGAACCTGCTTACTAATGGATAGGCACGAAAGGCTTGGTCCTTTGTTCTTAGGTCTCCGATACGCAATCAAGAGGTAGAATCAGGGGATCAACCAATGACTTCCTCACAGACAAGAGTGGGAAGACCACAGACCAGTACTGACTAAAGGAAGGAATTAGCGCTCGGGAATCTCTAACGAGATCCCTAATGAAAGAACTGGGCATATCAAAGCCCTCCTGCCATCAAGACTAAATGAAGGATAAGGTTATATCGGAACAGGGATAGATATTGGGCGGTGCTATACCATTCGGGCGTGAGACCAAGGTCTTCAACCATTACTTTAGTTTACAGGGTCAAGATCAAGTGGTAGCTTAATTCCTGTAGCTAGTGGTGCAGGAGATTCTATACCATGTCTGTGGTCCTTGCCAGCAAGTGAAAGAAGGACCGACGACGATGAAAGAGGAGTAGGAGCAAGACGGAATTGAATGATTACGAGATAGACAATGAGACAAAGCGAAGAGGGGAGAGCACTTAGACAATTCACTTTAAGTACAGGGAAGTCTGCTGGCAGGAATTCCTCAGGGCGTATTACGGTTTTTCATCAAGGGGGTGGATCGAAGCAATTACAGTGAAGAATTGATCGGATTGAAACGATGCTATAAAAGAGATATACAAATAGATAGTACATTTCTATCTTTGCTTTCATTTGCAAGCAAGCGAAGCCATCCGTCTTTTTTAGCGAACCCTCACTAGACTGATGGCCAGCTCCACACTTTCGGGAGAAATGCACGACTTGATAGCACACTTGCAGCCCTTCTCTTGCTCGGGCGATAGAAGCACACTCCAGAGACCTGCCCACTTAGTGACATAAACAAAGAAGCCCCATGGGGCAAGGAAAGTTAGCCACCTCTTTCAACCTCGGAGGGGCTTCCTTCGATTGAGGATTGGGAATGGCATTATATATTACTATTACTTGGCAGGTTTATTCTTATTATTCCTACCGGACCTTTCTTTTTCTGCTTTGGACTTCTTTCCTTTGTAACTTCTTCCTTACCTGGTGCAAGTTTCTTCTGCTCGGCGTCTGGAACCCCTGATTCGAATAAGTACCTTCTTTCTTTATGAGAGACGGGGCCTGCGCTTGACCCCATTCCTAGTGGGAGAAGCCACTACCTCCTTTCCGCCCTTCGATGAATGAATGACACTCTGCGAGACCAAGATAGGGCTCCTCAAGGCATTCTCCTTTCTTGATCTGCCCAGGAGCTGATCTTGCAATATATGTAGGCGTGGTACTCCTCCAATACAGCTGAGCTAGACCTTCTATAGTGACCAGGGGAGGCATTAACTTCAACAAAAACCCTGGCGAAACGGATCCTATGCCTGGAATAAGTGTTGTTGTCCGCATGCAAAGGCTTGTCCACAGCGCTAGCCACATGGCTAAGCCCCTCACTAGTCCAATATTCCAGAGAGCCGAGATCCTTTACCAAGAAGATACAAAGGGAATGACTTCCCAGCAACAAGCTTACACAAATCAGTACTAATTAGCAATGAGCACAAAGACTACCGAACTCAAAGCGAGTTCCCACTCGACGGGAGAAAGAGTATTAGAAATCCTCAATCCGCTAACCTGTTGTACTTAAATAAGAATCATGTCGAAAAAAAGAGTTGCTTCACTTAAGTAAGCCTTCAGTACGCTTTGCTTTATCTAGGTTAGGTTAGTTCATCTACGATCTTTCTTAAGAGAAGATACGACTATACGACAGTTCCAGTTAGTAGACTCGCAGGACTCGAGAAGTAGACAGCGAGGGGACCAGAAAGCTTTCAGGTTTGGAACCCTTGTATAGTATAGTAAAGGAGCTTGGAGATTTTTGCATGGTCGATTCGTGAGCATCACATCTCGGTCCTTGGTTTGCAAAACTTCTAGGAGCCCTCATTTTATGCTCGAGCGAAGATCTTGGATGCTCGAGCCAAGTTTGAAAACCAAGAGGTGGTCACTCGAGCTCAGATTCTGTCGCTTGAGCCAAGGCTCATGTCTACAAAAGTACTAGGAGCTTGAATTTTATGCTCAAGCCAACTTTTGCTTGCTCGAGCCAAGGTTCAAAATAAATGGTGGTCGCTTGAGGGAAACTTCGGTCGTTTGAGCCAACTCCCAAACTCCACAAAACTTCTAGGAGCTTGCATTTTTCGCTCGAGCGCAACTTCCTTTACTCGAGTGAAGAATGCAAATTCTGGAATTTCTAGAATGCTCTCTAAGCTCCAAACTCAATTCCAAGGCTACAAAACACATTCTTTTGTAGAATGCTCTCTAAGCTCCAAACTCAATTCCAAGGCTACAAAACACATTCTTTTGGACCAAAACTTAAGAAAACATGTAGAAAATCATATAACTTCAAGAATTACAGTTCATTTTGCAAAATCAAGGCCGAAAAGCATCCCAATTGTTCAAAATCAAACTTGAAATTTTGAAAACACAACATGCATGAGTTGATATGAACTTCAACCTTCCAAAACATGATCAAATGAGTCATTTAGCTCAAAAACATGTTGAATTCTTTTAATGAAACCAAGATAAGAACATGCATATGGGAATTCTTTTGAAAACAACATCAAAACTTCATGAAATGCACATGAATGCATCGAATACTCTTCTTTCCTACTTCTTTAGTTCATTACATGTCTTTAACCTCTAAATTCTCTTGAATCCATGCATTAGTTGACTCAATTACATAAATAAAGGCTTAAATTCTTACCTTAGGTGTTCAATTGTGTTATAGATGCTTAGTTGGATGACCTTCCAAGTCAAATGCTTCAAATTTCTTCTCAATTCAAGCTTCTTCCTCTATTTTCTTCTTGAATTCTTTTCTCACTCTAGCTCTCACTCTCTCTCACATTTATGAGCTCAAAATAGATGAATGAGGTGTATGTAAAGTGTGTTCTAGAAGTTGTTCTTAGCCTTATATAGGCTTGGTTAATGGAGTTGAATTAAGTTTGGGTTAGGATGCTTAATTGTGATTATTTTATTCTAATTGTTTGGTTCCGAATTAGATTTTTAATTAAACCTACCATAATATTCCAAAAATTCCAAATTACACATTAACCTCGGCAATTTTGTGATCGAATGCTGAGAAGGCCTTCAATTCATCTACCAAAACAAAAATACTAACAGATATTTCTACCATGGATAGATACAAACACAATTAACACATAGCACATTTTATTAAGTCAAAATTTTATTTTCATTACTAATTAAGCATTCTTAAGAAAGGTTTATTATCTAATCACAAGTCGGGGTTGTTACATCATGTCATGACCCGAACCCGCCCCCATGGGTTAAGGACACAACCGGCCAGTAATCATGAGACTACCTACGGCCTCAAACTGAACCAAACGTATTTTAATAGAGTTAATGGGGGCCAAACGGAAGCAAATTTAAAACTTTGTCCATAGAGTTGTGCTTAAGCGTACACCATAACATTCCAAACATTTATATGTTAATAACTCACATCAGAATATGTACAAGCACAAAACACTATACGTACAGGATCATACAGATTTAAGCCAGTCAAACCCAAGACTTATATACAAAAATGGTCCGATGTTTTCGCCAACAAAACAAAACTATAAACAGAGGACAAAAGGGCGAAAACAGTCTTGTGCGTGAGACGTTTGGGCTGACTCCTCAAAACTTTGACTATTTCTCACAATTTCACCGGTGCTGGTTTTGGACGTCCCTCGGCTCACCTACATGTACATGAATGAGCGTGAGCGAATGCCCAGTGAATAATATCAATTAAAGAAGATACATAAGCAATCATTGAAATAGTTACGGCAGACGGCCTTTGGCCCAATCCTCTATATCAATCGGCCTTCAGCCCAATCATTTATGTCAATCGGCCTTCGGCCCAGTCATTCATGTCAATCGGCCTTCGGCCCAATCATTCATGTCATTCGGCCTTCGGCCCACATTTATATCAATCGGCCTTTGGCCTAATCATTAATGTCAATCGGCCTTCGGCCCACATTTATGTCAATCGTTGTCAACCATTCAAATTAATGAACTTTCAAAAATTATGTAAGCAATTGGACAACAACATGTTTAAGATATCTTGTTAAGGTATTACTCACAGTGATCAGCTTGTGGATATGCCCTGGAGCTCGACCCTACACATTCCATGAACACAAAAGGGTCACTAACAATTCAATCCGTTCTAAATTCACATTTTCCTCTTTAGGCTTTATTCTTATCTTTTTAACTCATTTACAATGTTTAACACATGCCTAAGAGTGCTTGCAAGTGAAAGAGAACGGAAAATGAAACACAGAATGCGAAAACAAAATTTCAGAAAGCAGGGTCCCCACTCGAGCGTGGACTCCACCGCTCGAGCGGACCCTTAAGGCCTGCAAAAGTATTGGTTGCATGAAAAATAAGCTCGAGCGTGAAACAGGGCGCTCAAGCAGAAGGCCTGTCTACAAAGCTCCCCGCTTGAGCGTGAAATACCCCGCTCGAGCGGACACCAAGTCTGCAAAAAGTACTGGGAGCACGTAATTTACGCTCGAGCGGAGGTTCTCCCGCTCGAGCGGACCTCAAAATTCTGGAAAATCCAGAATGTGTTCTTGAGCTCCCTCTCAACATTCAAACCAACATTTCCTGCATTTTATGGCTCCAACCTCATATATTCTTGTACTAACATGGTATAAACACTAAAACACATCATCATGGAGCTCAATTTCATGAATCAAACACAGGCACGCCCCAATTCCAATATATACATTCATGCATCCAAAGCTCTTATCTTCATAAATTGTACATGCATGTGATGTATTGCTCCCATTTTCAACTTAGATGACACAACTGGTGATTATACATGAGCTTTAACCAAAATCCTACATGGATCATGTATTTTAAACTCAAACATGCAAATTCAAGCAATTACATACATGCATGCACACATGGATCTTTAATACAACAAAATCAAACTAATTCATGTTCTTGACCCTCATTCAAACTTGAATTCACAAGATGATAACTAAAAACACATGAATTACTCACCAAGGAGCTTTAATCTTCACAATCTATGGCAAATTCTTGAGTTATCTTCAAGACTTTCAAAGTTCAAGAGCAAAACTTGCACAATTCTTCTCTCCTTCACACCCTCTCCATGCCTATCTCAGATTTTTGAGTTCAAAAAGGAGCAAAGAGAGTGTATATGGCCATATAAAAAGTCCCACTGATGCTTATTTAATAATATTAAATAGTTGGGCACTAATTCACCAATTTCATCAACTTAATTCGATTCGAATCAATTTTCAATTAAATTTCACCGTAGGCTCTAAAAATTATGCCAATCACAATGACGTAATCAATTTTGACTTCTGTGGCCGATAAGGCCTTCAATTTAATTTTCGAAGCCGAAAAATCAAACAGATATTCCTATGGTGAACAGATAGAAATTCAAAACCACATAATGGCACACAAAATCATATCAAACACATACTCATATTCAAAATAAGCACCAATTAACATAATACGGGACAGGGGTATTACACATCAAGTAACCATTAGAGGTGGTTCTACTCTTCCTATTCATCACATTGGTAATAGATTACTGCCTACTTCCTCTTGTCCTCTTCAATTTCATAGAGTTCTTCATGTTCCTTACATCTCTTTTAGCTTGCTTTATGTTCATAAGTTAGCTTTAGATAATAATTGTTCTATTATATTTGATGCTAATGGATTTCTTGTTCACGACAGAGCTACCAAGAAAATATTATATAAAGGCCTTCATTCTTAAGGTCTCTATCATGTTCAATCCATTCCTATGACCTCCACATCAGCTGCTCAATCTTGTTTTAGAAGTACCATTTCCACTATTGTTGCACTGCACATGCACCTATCACCACTACTGTATTTGCACCTGATTCAAATCCAAGTTGAAATTGGCATCTCAGGCTTATTCATCCTTCATCTAAGAAGCATTAGCTCATTGTAAACACGTTTCATTTGTCTTCATACGCTTTATCTGGTTTATGTACTGATTGTTGTGTCTCTAAGACATATACTCTTCCATTTAGTTTGTCCAATTCCACTGTTAATAAACCTCTAGCCTTCATTCATTTAGATGTTTATGGCCTCTTTTCTGCATTTGTATCTGGTTACAAGTACTATGTTGTTTTCATTGATGATTTTAGCGAATTTACTTGGTTATTTCCTCTTTATTACAAGAGTGAGGTATTTTCTAAATTTCTTAAATTCAAGGCCTTAGTTAAAACTCAATTTTCTATATCTCTTAAGATTCTTAGGAGTGATAATAGAGGAGATTACTTATCAAATGAATTTTTAAATTTTCTTAAAGATAAAGGAATTTTACATCATCTTACATGTCCTCAGACTCTATCTCAGAATGGAGTGGCTGAACGAAAACACAGACACCTAATTGAGACTATTATTGCCTTAATGCATCATGCCTACTTGCCTTTACATCTCTAGTTTGAAGCACTAGCAACAGTAACAGTGCTTGTCAATAGACTACCCACTACAAAGCTTAAATTTCTCACCCCTTTTGAGGTTTTGTTCCATGCTCCTCTAGATTATTCTTTCTTAAGAACATTTGGCTGCAGATGCAATCCTTGGTTATGACCTTATACACAGCATATGCTTCAACCTCAGTCCATTCCATGTGTCTTCGTTGGTTATCATTCATCAGTGAAAGGTTACAGATGTCTTGATCCTATTTCTTGTAAAGTTTATCTTTTCAGACATGTTGTCTTTGATGAAAATTGTTTTCCTTTTCTACTAATGTTTCTTCTCTAGCCCCATCTATTGCTCAGTTACATTTTTTTTTTTTTTTGGTTTTCTCTAAGTCCACCTGTGTCTCATTCTGCCACCTCATTTATGCCTCATTTTGTCTCTTCTAGGCCTATTCCTATAGCTCCCACTGTGTTTACTTCTGCTCCATTTATTCTTCACTTTGAAGCTCTATCCGTCTTTCCTTTTGCACCACCTTCTGCAGAGCCTATTCCTTCTCTTTCTACTCTTCTTTCTTCTTCTTCGTCTTCTTCTTCTTCTTATTCTTATTCTTCTATTCTCTACTCTAGTCCATTCCTATTTCTTCTATTTATATCAACTTGCCTTTTTCTCCATCTATAGCTATTCAATCTTTTCAAGTTAATTCTCATTCTATGATTACTAGATCTAAGTCTGCTTCTCTTCCTTCCATTGCTCATATTCCTACTGAACCAACTTCCTATAAGAAAGCTTCTCAGTCCACATACTGGACTAAGGCTATAGTAAAAGAATTTCAAGCCCTTCAGATTCAGCAAACCTGGTCTCTAGTTGATCTTCTCCTTAACAGGAATGTCATTGGCTCTAAGTGGGTTTATAGGTTGAAAAAGAACTTAGATTGTTCTTGTTAGACATATTGTATTTTGATGATTATTTTTTACTTTGTTTTAATTTTGTTTTGATTTATTTGAAGGAGCGAAATAGATTGAAATCCTATATTTTATTCCATCATATTTTAATCTATGTTTATATCCTAATAATTCCATTCTTGAGTTCAAAATAAGGCTTAAACAGGTACCAAACCAATTCACCAGAGCAGTAGTATAGTAACAGAACACAGAAGACCAAAACCGACACAGAGCAGTCGATCGGCAGGACAACCGGGCAGTCAACCAGTTAGGTAAATTTTTAGCAAATTTCTTCTACCTCACGGGACACCCAAGCGGACATCCGCACAGATGTTCGGGTGGATGACTGGCCAAGGCATTTTGGCATGGTTTCATTCCAGATCAGTTTTGTTCTACACCGGCTGTCAGACTAGCGGTATGCTCGATGACCGCGGATGATAACCTAGACATATGAGACCTTATGGAACATCTGGGTGGACATTCAAGTAGACATCTAGGCGAACGTCCCATAGACACAGAACTTCACTTGGGACATTCGAGCGGACGTCCACTATGTATAGAATTGCTATATCAATAAAAGATGTTGAGAGCATAAATGAAAAAAAATTGTATTATACACCCATCATTCAACACTTGGGACAGTCAAGCAGTAGTCCACTGTGCAGAGAATTGCTATATCAATAAATGATGTTAAGAGCATAAAAGAAAAGATTTTGTATTATACACCCATCATTTAACATGCAAAATACACATGGGCAACTAAGATTCTCCGAGCATTGAATTATTTATTATCATCAGCCATCACCAATCCATCATTCAACGAGAAGAAGGAGATGGGCTCTGTCAAAACATAATAGAGCACTACCTCTATTATATATAGAGGCTTGGGAAATGAATGAGACAGACAACTGATACAGAAAGACATACTACGTGCTATACTTATTTTCATTCTTCATCTCTCTGATTTTCTGAAGAAATTCTTCATCTGGTTTTCATCTTTCTCCTAGAAATTATACATAGAGCTTTAGCTTTAAGCTTATCTTACCTTTGGTAGGTTTACAGATAAACACTTTATGCTTTTCATATTGTATCATTATGTGAGTGAGTTTTATTTCAAGCTTTTTGTGAATGCAAAAACAAACCATTTCAATCTTATAAGAGTGCAGTACATTCAGGTTTGTTGATTCCTTGAGAGTGATTGTAAATCATCTAAGGTTTCCAAGGGCTTGAAGACTTGGTACAGTCTTTGTAAAATCTATTGAGGATTTCTCCATTTGTAAAGAGGTTGCTAGCACCCCTATGAAGTTAGGGGAAAGTGAAAAATCTCAAGTGAAACTTGAGGAGTGGATATAGGCTTGGTTGAAGCCAAACCACTATATATCTGTTTGCCTCCTCTTCCCTAATCTCTTTTATTTCATTCACTACTATAACTATATCTGATATACTATTTGCTACTATTGTGCCAAACATCTAATCTCTTCACCTAACTGCTATAGCCAACTGATATATGAGTTTCTAGTTGCTGTGATAACTAAATCCATTGCTAATCTATCAAAATCATAATCTGTTATGTATTTTGTCTCAAGCCTCAAATTATTTGATATTTTGTGTTTAGTCAAAAATTCACTGCATTTTTGTTAGCTACTTCACTGATAATTCTTCATTGAGATTGTTCATTAACTATTAGTTATCTTCCTATCATCAGATAAAATTTTGCTATACTAATTGTATTTTTTATTGGGGTATTATTATTTTTAATTTGTAGAAACCTAATTCACTCCCTCTTAGATTGCTTTTTGGGTAACAATTGGTATTAGAGCCTAGATTCTTGATTAGATTTAAACATCTTAGAGTTTTCGATCCATGGCAACAATAGCTAGTACTAGCACTATTGAAGGTCAAGCCACTAATAGGCCACCATTGTTTGATGGAAATAACTATAGTCATTGGAAAGATAAGATAATCCTATATTTTCAAGCCACAAATTGTGCTATGTAGAGTATAGTCACCAAAGAACCAAAAATCCCTACCAAATTAGTAAAAAACACCAGTGTACCTAAAACTGAAGATGAATGTGATGAGAGGGATCATAGATTGTTGCAAGCTAATGCCAAAGCCAAACTCACCCTTGTATGTGGTTTGGACTCTAAGGAGTATAATAGAATATCTAGTTATGACTCTTCCAAAGAAATTTGGGACAAACTTGAAGTTACTTGTGAAGGAACCAACCAAGTTAAAGAATTTTGTATTGATATGCTTGTTCATAATTATGAATTGTTTAAAATGAAATCTGATGAATGTATTACAAGATGTTTACTAAATTCGTTGAAATTGTAAATTCTTTGAAATCTTTTCGCAAAACCTATGCTAACAATGAGTTAGTGAGAAAAAATTCTTAGGTGTTTACCAAAGAATTGGGAAGCTAAAGTCACAACCATTATTGAAGCAAAGAACCTCACAACTCTTGGATTAGATGAAGAAGACCTTTCAAGAAATAGTGCAATGAAGATAAAATCCAAAAGAAAGAACTTATCATTTGCTATGAGTGCAAGAATACGGGACACATCAAGATAGATTGTCCAAAATTGAAGAAACAAGGAAAAGACTACAAAAGAAACAAGAAGGCTATGGTAGCAGCTTGGGAGAAAGTGATGATGATAGTTCAAATAATGAAGTTGCCAACTTGTGTCACATGGCTCTTAGAGATAAAGAAACCACTCAAGAAGAGGTATCTTTTAATTATGAAGAACTTGAGAGTGCTTTCAATGAATTACATAATGAATTTAGAAAAGTATGTGCCAAAAATAATGTGTTAAATAAATTAGTTGCATCTTTATCTAATAATGTAGATAAATTAAAGAAAGAGAACATTGCCTTCAAAAATGATTTTAAGACCATTTCTAATGAGAAAATTGTCTTGAAAAACAGTGCTGATGATTTGAATAAAAAATTTTGTAAAAGGAAGAGATAATCTCAACAAGCTTCTTGGTAATCAAAGATGTGTTTTTGATAAGGCGAGTATTGGATATGACCCTATTAAGAAACAAAAGAAACTCAACACAATTTTTGAAAAAGGACCTCCCATAACACACCATCATATTACCCTCATATTACTTGTCATTATTGTAGGAAGAAAGACCATTATCTATCTACTTGTTCATTCAAAAAGAATATGAACATGGGGATTAAAAAGATTTGGATTGTAAAAGTTACTAATCATACGAACCAAGAAAGACCCAAGAAATCATGGGTATCAAAATCTAACATATGCTTATCTTATTGTAAGTATGTCTTAAGTCCAAAGCTAAAGAAGGAAGGTGGTATCTTGATAGTCGATGCTCTAGACACATGACCAGAGACAAATCTTTCTTTACTACTCTATCATCCAAGAATGGAGGATTTGTCACTTTCGGAGACAACAAGAAAGGAAAAATTATTGGTATTGGTAACATCAGTATCTCTCCTAACCCTTCTATTGAAAATGTTCTTCTTGTGAATGGACTTAAGCATAATTTACTTTGTATTAGCCAATTATGTGATAAGGGAAATCATGTTATTTTTGATAAAACACATTACACAATTGAAATCACAATTGATCACAAAGCACTATCTGTTATTAATCGCTTTGACAATGTTTATATTTTTTATCTCAATGATCTCTATGCTAGTTATGTTAAATGTTTATATGCTAGTAATGATAGTAGTTGGCTATGTCATAAAAGACTTGGTCATGCTCATATCGATTTAATTGCTAAACTTTTGAGAAATGATTTGGTTGTTGGACTTTCAAAAATTAAATTTGAAAAGGATTGACATTGTGGTGCTTGTTAACAAGGAAAACAAACCAGAACATCTTTTAAATCAAAATCTCCTATTTCCACCACTAAACCTTTACAGTTATTGCATACAGACTTATTTGATTCCTTAGGGACATTTAGTCTTGGTGGTAAACATTATTGTCTTGTTATTGTTGATAATTTTTCAAGATTTACATAGGTTATGTTTTTAGCACACAAAGATGAAACATTTTCTTCCTTCACAAAACTTTGTTGAAAAATTCAAAATTAAAAAGGTTTTCTTATTACTAATATTTGAACTGACCAAGGTAGAGAATTGAAAATGAAAATTTTGAATTGTTTTATGATGAGCATGGTATTGGGCATAATTTTTTAACACCTAGAACTCCTCAACAAAATGGTGCAGTAGATAGGAAAAATAGAACATTAGAAGAAATGAGTAGAACAATGCTTCGTGAAAATAGTCTTCCTAAATATTTTTGGGCTGAGGTCGCTCACACCGCATGCTATATTTTAAATCATGCCTTGATTAGACCTACTCTAAAAAAGACTCCTTATGAAATTTGGAATTGTAGAAACCCAACATTAGTCACTTGCATGTATTTGGTTGTAAATGTTATGTGTACAATAATGGTAAAGACAACTTGGGTAAGTTTGATTCAAAACCCAATAAAACAAGTTTTCTTGGCTATTCTTTGACTATTAAAGCTTTTTGTGTTTTTAATAAAAGAACTCTTATTGTTGAAGAATCTATACATGTGGCATTTGATGAAACTAACATTTCTTCTCCAAAACAAGTGGTTAGTGATGATTTTGTAGAATTGGAGACAAATGTAGAAGATTTAAGCATCTACAAAGAAGATGATCAACCATGTGAAGTGAACAAAGAGGATGAACAACCTATTCTCCCTTCTCAAGAAGGAGGAAACAACGATGATTTTCCAAGAGAATGGAAGTTTATTCACAATCACCTTAAGGATTTAATCGTAGGTGATCCCACCAAAGGTGTCGCCACTTGCTCTTCATTTAGAAATATTTGTGGTAACTTGGCTTTTCTTTCACAGATTGAGCTAATGAATTTTCAAGAAGCCGAATTCGATTAATATTAGATGATGGCTATGCATGAAGAGCTCAACCAATTTGAGAGAAACAAAGTATAGAATCTAGTACCAAGATTAAACGATTACTCCATCATAGGTAGAAAATGGATTTTTAGAAACAAGCTTGACGAGTCTGGCACCATTATTAGAAATAAAGGTAGACTTGTAGCACAAGGGTATAATCAAGAAGAAGGTATTGATTTTGATAAAACTTTTGCTCCTGTTACTAGATTAGAAGCCATTCACATGTTACTTGCATTTGCATGTTTTAGAGATTTCAAACTTTATCAAATGGATGTAAAAAGTACTTTCTAAAATGGTTTCAGAAATGAAGTCAAACAATCTCCTAGACATGAAAACCATGCTTTTCCAAATCATGTGTTTGAACTCTCAAAAACATTATATGGTTTGAAACGAGTACCTCGTGCAAGGTATGAATGCTTGAGCAAATTTTTTTTATTGAAAATGGTTTTACTAAAGGAAAGATTGATGCAACACTTTTTGTTAAAACCAAAAATGATGATCTACTTGTGAAATATATGTGGATGATATTATATTTGGTGCTACTAATGAAACTTTGTGTAAGGATTTTGCTAAATGTATGCAATGTGAGTTTGAGATGAGCATGATGGGGGAGCTAAATTATTTCCTTGGGCTTTAAATCAAACAATGTAAGGAAGGGATTTATATCAACCAAGCTAAGTACATAAAGGAACTACTCAAAAAGTTTGGTATGAATGACTCTACAATAGCCGAAACACCTATGACCACGTCAATTAAGCTAGACAAGGATGAAAAGGTTAAGTCCATTGATCAAACAAAATATTGAGGTATGATCGGCTCATTTCTCTACTTAACCTCAAGTAGACCTGATATTATGTTTATTGTTTGCATGTGTGCAAGATTTCAATCTTATCCAAAAGAGTCTCATCTCATTGCCTTTAAATGTATTTTTTGATATCTAGATAGCACTCCTAAATTGGGTCTATTTTATCCTAGAGGTGTATCATTTGATTTGATTGGTTACTCAGATGCCGACTTTGCCGGATGCAAACTTGATAGAAAAGGCACTAGTGGCACTTGTCACTTTCTTGGTAACTGATTAGTATATTGGTTTAGCGAAAAATAAAATTCTATTACTTTATCAGCGGCCGAAGCTAAATACATAGCTTTTGGAAATTGTTGTGCCCAAGTTCTATGGATGAAACCACAATTAGAGGATTTTAACTTCCATTATGATCATATCCGTATTAAATGTGATAATACTAGTGCCATCAATTTAAGCAAAAATCTGGTTCAACACTCTCGAACAAAACATATCGAAATTTGACACCACTTTTTAAGAGATCATGTTCGAAAAGGGGATATTGTTCTTGAATTTGTAAACACCGACAAGCAATTGGCGGATATTTTCACAAAACCCCTAGGTGATTATTGCTTTAATTTTATCCACGGCGAACTTGGAATATCGAATTCAAATTAAAGTTTTTGTAGTGAATGTGAAACTTGAATTTTGCTTAAAATGAGGTATGTGTACCATTACATTGATATGGAAACATTCATAATATTTGATGCCATCAAAAACTCTCAAACATTTTCATCTCTTATCAAAATGGATTGTAGACTCGACTTTCTTCGCGCCCCCCTTTCGGAGAAGCTCGAATTGGTCCTATAGTTCGGACTCCTGCCACAGTTCTGAATCTAATCTCACAAAGTGCAATATGAGACTGATAAACACCAAAGAGTCCAATCCGGCAAATCATTTTGGAAAATCAGATTTTGAATCAAATAATGTCAAAATTGGACTACTTTGTCAGTTTACAGAATCGCCACTTAAATATTTTATTTTTGGGAAAATTTAGGAAATCCTGACTCGTGCCAAAGGCCACGTGTCCGTCATCACCAAAGTTGCCTAAGCTTGGGAACTTGGGTAAGAGAGGGGAAGGTCATGAAATGAGCACCTCCGCTCGCCCGATCAAAGATCGGCCTCTACTAAGCATGATATGTTGTTTTATAAACCTCAGGTGTTCTTATCCAGTTATTAATCTAACTTTACTATGTGACGCACACGAGCAAGTATAGACTAAGTCGCAAGACTTGGAACGAAACAACTCATGTTTGTTTTTGAAAATGGTTTGAAGGTTCCACTCTCAAGTGGGCTAAAATGTGGATTTCCCACCCTCAGGTGGGCTTAAAAACATGATTTGCCACTTCGCAAAGTGGGCTTAAAACTCACATTTATCGAATCATTCCAATTCAAGCAACAAAGCCGTCATCCACAAGCATTCATGCAATTTAGCATTTAAGCAAATAGCCTCATGGCAATCATGCTATCATGGCAACACTCACACTCATGCAAGTATGCTAAAGCGTAAAACTTACAGTGTACTCCAAGCTAAAACAAAAGCTAGTTAGAAATATGTATGAACCTAACTATACAGAATGCCTACTGCAACACATGCAATATGCAATTAATAGGCTCGACTATCTAAGATGGCATATGAATGCAACAATTTTGATAACATGCTTTGAAACACGTATTCAAATAAGTATTGAAATACAATGCAGCTTGAATGATGCGCCGAGCCTGGTGCGTGCAAGACAAATGAATGGATACAAACATGCGAATCATAAGGTGTGCTAATCAAAACGTGTCCCTAATCTAACCATCGAAAGCGGATAAATAAAAGGGAGAAAGACGTGGGGTTGGAAGACATGCACACACACATGCACACTTATTACAACATCGCGCCCTCGCGAAGGAGGGTTCGAATGAATAAGAGCTAAGCTACTCTAAGCTAAGCTAACTAACTAATCTAACTAAACTAATTAGACTAATTATTACAAATCAAAATAAAGAAATAGCTAAACTAAGCTACTTAATTATTACAACACTTAACTAATTAGCAAACTAATTAATTAAATTACAAAACCAATGTACACTAAACATGTAAAGCATTAAACTGCACTGCCTCAGCTCTGCTTTAGAACATGGAAGACGCATGCATTTAGTTTTTGCCCTGAAAAGCCCACCGGTTTGCTCTTGAGAGGATCTATTTGCAGGGTTACTCCAAGAACTTTCTGCTCCACCTTACCCAACCAATGTTGAGGAATGCACCAATGGCCTGTCGGCCATGAATTCTTGCTGCCGGCCAAAAGTGTGCTATACCGGCCAAGGATGAAGCACTGCCGGCCATCAGTGAGCCACTGTCGGCCACTGGTGTGCTAAATCACCACACTGCAATAGAGCACAAACAGAGGAAAATGGAGGGATTTCCAAGGGTATGTTTGTACTGTGCCCCTTCTTATCATATCAAAACATCAAAGGAGTGGCACTCTTGGATCCAAAACCACCAATCAAGCATTTTTAATGCATGATGGTCAAAGATCCAAGTTGTACACTTTCAATAAATGCACAAAACAAGACTCAAAGGACCACCGCCCTATCATGTATGATCAAGGGTGATGGAGACAAAGGAGATTGGCTCATTTCATCACTTTAACTGTGAAATGGACCAATCTACCTTATGTTCAATATAACTTTTGATTGAACACATGCAATGCAAACACAACAAGCTTATCTTAGTCATGTTTTGCTTGTCCAATTTTTGTTTACACATTTTACATTACCGATTAATCCTTTAACCGATTAAGTCCAATGTTAAAGTCCTCTAATTGAAAAGATGGCCGAAGCCACAATTGCCATGAGCATGAAAGAGGCCTCATGCTATTGGTTAGGAGGAACCCTCAAGAGAGGGTTAAAACCATTAGGCATGAGAGCCTCAAGTTCACACTCAAGCCAACAAAGGGCTCAAGACCACTTTCAAAGCAAATGGAAAAGTGAAGAATAGAGGGAGGTTGCAGACTTTTCAGTGCTGAAATGGCATGAAAAATGGCACTAAACCATGCAAGCAACACATGCACAACATGTTCAAAAGCCAAAAGCATTAAACTAGTGAAGAGCACTACACTAGAGGCATGCAATATCAAGCTCAAATGACCAAACTAGCTCAAAACATAGCTAAAACATGCCAAAATAGGTGCCAAAACATGCTGAGATGGTAGTACAAAAGGCAAGAAAAACATGCTCACATGTTAGGCTACAAACAAGGCTCAAGGCACAACTCTCAAAAGCAATGAAAGAGTGAAATAAGTGAGAGTGTGATAGAGTTATGTGCATTGAAATCACATGTAAAATGATGCTACAACATGCAGTTAACACATGCACAACATGTTAGAGGCTTTAAAACACTAAGCTAGTGAAGGCATTTACACTACAACCATGCAATACAAGGCTCATATGATCAAGACAACCCAAAATAGAGTGAAATCATGCCAAATCAGTAGCTAAAACATGCTGAGATCAAGTCAAAAAAGGTAGAAAAACGTGTTCACATGTTAGGCTATCTACACTTGCAAACAAGACACAAGGAGGGGAGGCCACCCCCTCCTATTTTCAACCTCAAAACCAAGTTTTTACCACTGAAATTTCCTAGAATTCAGTGGTTAAAAGGCCAAAAAAAGGTTGTTTTAAAAGCTTGAAAAGTGGCACAACACTTATCCAAACAAACTACAAAAAGGGAGAAACACCCCTAACTCCAAAACAAACCTCAAACCACCATTTTAAACCATAAGAATGGAGATTTCAGAGGTCAAAAACAGCCTCAAAATAGCATGCAAAGATGGCCAAACAAGTAATTAAATTAAGCTAAAAATACAAGAAGTTCTACCTCTTTGAAGAAAAGACGCTATATAGGCAACAAAGGCAAGCCAAACCAAGCTAAAATCCTCTTTTAGAGCTCAAATAGGACCTCAAGAAACCTCAACCCAAAGATGATCAAGTTTGATCAAGGGCTCACATGCAAAAGTGCAGAGAATTCAAGCTTTAAGGCAAAATATTTAGAGAGAGAGGATTCTAGAGAGTGAGAGAGATAAATTTTTTGTCTTCAAAAATTTCCATCCTCTTGCATGCAAGAGGAAGACTTCTATATATAGAAGATACAAAATCCTCTCAAAAAGATCCAACCATCCACACGCAAGCAGATGCTCCAACCTGTGCAAACAGCAGGCACAAAATATCACAAAATATCTATTGATACACTGGTGGTCGGCCGGCCATCAGTGATGACCGACAGGGGCTCATTGATGGCCGGTAAGCAAAATCCATGGCCGGTAGTGCCTTATCATGGCCGACAATGCATCAAGAATAACATGCTAAAAGGACCAAAACATGGTCCAAAAATGAGATAGAATTGATGTAGGGTTTGGAAAACTCAAACCAGTGGCGTTCCACCGTAAAGTTCGAGCGCTCGACGAGCAATTAAACTGGTCACTGGATGTACCTGCAAGAACATCCAAGTCTTGAGGATGGTAAAAAAATGGGGTGTCTACAGTTGCCCCTCTTTGACACTCAGAGTCACAAAGATGATGTGAGTGAATGTCAAAGCCCAGAGATGACCCATTTTGAGAAGGCTGCAAGACTTAGACAAACATTCAAGATAACAATATAGGTGTACCCGCAGGCTGGGAAAAATGAAAATGGTATGCACGATGCAGAACATAACTTATGATCATGCAATGAGGGCTGTAATGAAACATCTGCAAATGTTATGCAAAGAAATGCTACAACAAACTTGTACATAAGCAAGTTAACACGAACCAAACTACATTTCACGTAGAAAGGATATAAGAAAATTATGCAATCTTAACTGTGCCTCATGCAAAAAGGTAAAAAACAACAACCGTTGGGCGCATCTGAGGCGACAAACAAGATCCCAACGCGTGGCACACGTGAGGAAAGAAGTAGTGATAACAAGTGGAACACATTCAACTATTATGCAACCAAAACAAAGAGCGGTATAAGCATCAAAATCCGTCCAGATGCATTTAACCAAAGCATCCTAACACACTAGGCGCGAGAGGGAAAAGGGAGCTGTGCAAACACCGGAGGGTGGTATAAACATCAGAGCACATTCCAATGTTTCTAACCAAAATAGAGTGGTATAAGCGTCGAAACATGTTGCAAACGCTTCTAACCAGAAGGGTGGTATAAACGTCGGGCACGCAACCCAAATGTTTCTAACCAACGGGGTGGTATAAGCGTTGGACACACATCCCAAACGCTTCTAACCGGAAGGGTGGTATAAACATTGGGCACGCAACCCAATGCTTCTAACCAAATGGGTGGTATAAGCATCAGACACACGTCCGAAACGCTTCTAACCGGGGGCAGGTATAAACATCGAGCACACATCCCAAGTGTTTCTAACCGACAAAGGGTGTGGTGTAAACACCGGGCATGCCTGAGTGTTTCTAACCAACAAAGTGGTATAATCGTCGGACACACATCCCAAACCCTTCTAACCGGAGGGGTGGTATAAACATTGGGCACATGTCCCTAGTGTTTCTAACCAACAAAGCGGTATAAGCGTCGGACACACATCCCAAACACTTCTAACTGGAGGGGTGGTATAAACATCGGGCGTACCCGAGTGTTTCTAACCAATAAAGGAGTGGTGTAAACACCGGGCGTACCCGAGTGTTTCTAACCAAAGCAAGGCGTGGTGTAAACACCGGGCTTACCCGAGTGTTTCTAATCAAAAAAGGAGTGGTGTAAACATCGGGCATACCCGAGTGTTTCTAACCAAAGCAAGGAGTGGTGTAAACACCAGGCGTACCCGAGTGTTTCTAACCAACAAAGGTGTTGTGTAAACACCGGGCGTACCTGAGTGTTTCTAACCAAAAAAGGAGTGGTGTAAACACCGGGCTTACGCGAGTGTTTCTAACCAAAAAGGAGTGGTGTAAACACTAGGCGTACTCGAGTGTTTCTAACCAACAAAGGAGTGGTGTAAACATCGAGCGTATTTGAGTGTTTCTAACCAACAAAGGGTGTTCAAGGGACAGGAGTGATCTTAGCTGGAGTTCCTCTGAATGAACCGTACTTACAATATCGTACTTGTATAAGAAAGAAGCTTAATAGATACTGCAAGATAAGAATGCATGTTCTACGCGAATGTGAGAAGCGCATATTCTATGCAAGCATAGGAAATACATATTCTATGCCAATGTGACAAATGCATGCTCAATGCAACATCAAGATGCATGTCCAATGCAACAAGTACGGACTTTTTCTATGCGAATGTAAAGGCATGCACAATGCAATACAACATGACATGCATATTCTATACAAACGTAAGAATCAATGCGTATTCAATGCAATATCAATAGCATGTTCGATATGATGCAACGAAAAAAGAAATGCGTGTCTTAATAAGACCGATTCAGTTGTAACCTCCGATTTACCTCTCGGAGGAGTTGCAATATGTCAAAAAGGATACACCTTGTTCAAGCTGATGAGCGATGACCACCACACACTGGAAATGCAATTCGGAGCTTTCGCGAAGGCATTCTGAATCAAACTTTGAGCATACCTTGCATTTATTGGAATCCAAGAACACAAATCAAAGCCAAAGATAGAACCATGCCGGCCATCAGGGGAGGCTGCCGACCCCCTACCGGCCATTGGTAAGCACTGCCGGCCACCAATATACTAGTGCCGACCATCGATGTGCCACTGTAGGTCGTCAATGGCAGATTGGGGCAAATTTGACTTTTCACACTTGGGTCTTTAAAAAGAAGTGATGGCACTTCATTTCCTCACAAACCCTTGCACGAAATTCTTCTCCCTTGCTCTCTAGGTGCTCCTTCTCTCTAGATCCACGTGTTTTACGCGTTTTCTAACATCCTAAAAACATTTTCTTCGCTAAAACCCTCTAGTTCTCTTCCCTTTGATCCGATCAGAATTTGATTTCGATGCTTCTTGATGGCACTTCATTTCCTCACAAACCCTTGCACGAAATTCTTCTCCCTTGCTCTCTAGGTGCTCCTTCTCTCTAGATCCACGTGTTTTACGCGTTTTCTAACATCCTAAAAACATTTTCTTCGCTAAAACCCTCTAGTTCTCTTCCCTTTGATTTGATCAGAATTTGATTTCGATGCTTCTTTCTCTATCTCCACTGTTCTAGGCTTATTCCCCTTGAGTTTATCTCAAGGTTAGTATACTTTTCCTGGCTTTGACTTTCTTTGACTTTTTCCTCTCTCCTAGGGTTGACTTTTTCAAAGTTTCACCCTTTTCTTCATTTTTCCTCATTTTTGCTTCTCTTGCATCTATTTTAGATGGCAGATGATATCCCACATGACGAGGCTATCCCCGCGCTTCTTTCGGTAGAGTTAAAGGTTGACTTTGAGGCTGAGCCAGAGGCCGAGCCGGAGCCATTACTGCCGAGCATACGCCCCTTCGTTCTAGCGAGGTACCACCCTGAGACTCATATAGTGCCTACTGCAGGAGGCATCACAGCCTTCACCGACTTCGCTGAGGATGTGGCAGATGACCTTCTACTGAGAGAGCCAGCATCTCATTTGTCGGCTATCGCCGTAGAGGTACAAACACTGTTTTTCTGCAGTACTACCTTTAACTGTTTGAATTTCTTGCACTGTTTTGATTTGATTGCATAAAATACCTTGATCTGACTGTATCTCATACATTACTGCTTTGTATTCAACTGTACTTTCATTGCTTGATCTGATTGCATCTCATGCATTATCGCATGATGGTTCTCGCTCTTTCAGAGGCTACGGTACGACGACAGCTTGAGACTGTTACGGTGAGCTCCCAGCTAGGGTATGCGACATTATTGAGGAGACATGCTTTGGTCTGTTCTGCTCTAGCCTGACGCGGGTCGTAGCGAGCTGCCCTTTCTTAGGGACTTTAGTGGAGATGTGGTGGGACACTACCAACTCCTTTCATTTCTCCACCACGGGGGAGATGACGATGACCCCTTACGACTTCGCCATGATCACTGGCTTGGGCGTAGGGGGAGATCCGATCCTTCATGACCATGATATGGGAGAGTGGGAGGCAGCATGGGTCGCACTGCTTGGGGCATACCCACTGACACTCCGGGCGGGCATGGTCTGGTATAGCTGGTTCGAGGAGCAATACAAGGGGTTTGAGCTCAAGGCAGTCGAGGAGACAAGAGCAGTATGCGAGGGGCCTCCTCATGTTGCTTTTCGGTACCACCTTGTTTTCAAATAGGTGGAATACCGTGGACCTATACTTGCTAAGCACATTGGTAGTGCTCCATCGGGTTGAGTTCTAGGACTGGGGCAGAGCCGACCTCACCACCTTGTAAGGATACACGAGCTCGACTTCTCGCACGAGTGGGAGCTTGATCGGTGGCTACTGGCGGGCTTGGGAGGTACACAGCTTAGTTCTCCCTTTTTGCTTTACATTTTCTGCTTAGCATTTCTTGCTTTACATTTGTTCAACACATGTACCTTCTGCTTTGCATTCTCTGCGTTTGCTCATACACTGTATGCTTTCTGCTTTGCATTTTTTGCATCTGCCCATACACTGTATTGATCACATTTTCCTTGTAGCTGTGGGTGTACGCATACTTCCCGGCTCTTGCTCCAAAGCCTATAGAGGAGACTCCGGCGACAATCCCGTTTTCTCGGGTATACGATGGCTAGCTCCACTGTAGGACCCGGGAAAACTTCATGTTTTTCCACGAGTACTTTGGCGTGGTTACGACCCCTGAGGTAACCCAAAACAAAGTCATTCTGATTTTTAATCGACTTAAACACATTAGTCAACTAACGACGACTAATCATCTGTTCATTCTCTTATTTTCAGATAACATGGCAGCTGTGGGACGCGATACCATCGGGGCTTTGAGCCTAGTATGGTTGCTAGGGTCATCACGTCAGACTTTAGGACTGCCTACCCCATTCATACCGATGGCTTCTCCAGTATCCATGAGAGAGACACATAGACTTTCTGCTGAGGAGGTGATCCAGTTTCTGGTAAGGTTGGAGGCGGATTACTTCCGTGTAGAGGGCGACTATGCGACCTTCATCCAGACACACCTGATGCCGCCTCTGACCAGCGTTCGTGGAGGTGAGGGAGTAAGAGCTCCAACTACGAGAGAGAGAGAGAGAGAGACAGAGGGGCCAGAGCGGCCAAGACCCGCGATAGAGGAGATTCTGGAGCGAGACAGGGGGCGGGATGGCCAGAGCTACCTACCTCACTGACTTGCTGGGAACGTTCTGGAAAGACTTATCAGATTCCCATAGAGCCCACACCCGCTGGTCACGAGCTTGTCGGAGTTCGAGGCCCAACCCCGGTATGTTCCATACTTTACATTTTTCACATTAAATTCATTTCAGTTATGCTTTATTGACCACTGATCATGTGATAACCCGGTTCTGTACTATGCTAATTGGTCCTTATTATGAATACGATTATGTGTTTGATATGTTTATGTGTGCCATTTATGTGAAAATATGTGGTTTTGAATCTCTATATGTTTGCCGTAGGAATATCTGTTTGATTATCTGCTTTGGAATTTAAATTGAAGGCCTTATCGACCACAGAAACCAAAATTGATTGCGCCATTGTGATTGGCATAATTTTTAGTGCCTATGGTGAAATTTAATTGAAAATTGATTCAGATCAGATTAATTAGATTAAATTAATGCTATAGTGCCCAATTATTTAATATTGGCAATTATAATTGAGGGAAATTATATAAGTGGGGCATTATACACCCAATTTTCCATTTTAGCTTCATTTTGGCTGATTTTGAGCTCAAGAAAAGAAAGAGGGCCGGCTAGAGAGGGAGAGAGGGAAACAATTGAAGATTTGCTCAAGAAGCTTGAATAAATTGAAGACTAACTCAAGATTTGACCATAAATTGGGGAGATTGAGCTTCTAGGTAAGCAATTGTTTATGAAGTTATGAGTTTAATGTTGTAATTTGTGAATTCAAAGTTGAATGATGATAAAGAATATGAATTGAGTTAGTTTTGTTGAATTTGAAGTCAATAGACACATGCATGTAGGAAATTGCTATAAATTTCCATGTTTGAGCATAAAGTGTGTAATCCATGTTGAATGTGAATGAAGTCCATGTATTTGATCATCTCTTCACCAATTAAGTTGAGAATAATGAGTATCTCCTACATGCAAGTCCAAATCATGAAAGTGTGAGCTTTGAATGTTTGAATTTAGTGTGTTGGTGATGAGTTTGAGTCAATTTGGAACATGCATGTAAGTAATTCTTGGAATTGAGCTTCATAATATTGTAATTTGGTGTTTGTACCATGTTAGTACATGTATATACAAAGTTTGAGCCAAAATCATGTGTTTAGAGCCTTTGAATGTCAAGTTGAAGCTCAAGAACATATTTGGAAAATCCAAAAATTCTGATGTCCGCTCGAGCGGGGGATCCGCCGCTCCAGCGTAAAATTCGAGCTCCTAGTATTTTCTGCAGACATGACGTCCGCTCGAGCGGGGAAGTTCACGCTCGAGCGGGGAGCTATGTGGACTGATCTTCATCTCGAGCGTTCGAGTTTGCGCTCGAGCATGGAAATGTTGTATCCAGTACTTTTGCAGACCTCATGGGTCCGCTCGAGTGGAAAAGTCCACGCTCGAGCGGGGACCCTTGTTTCTGGAATTTTGAGAATGCGTTTTGTGTTTTGTTTTCCGTTCCCCTTCACTTCTAAGTACTCTTAGGCATGCATTAAGCATTGTAAATGAGTTAAAAGGGATAAGAATAAAGCTTAAAAAGGAATATGTGAATTAAGAACGGATTGAATCAATTGTGACCCATTCGTGTTATGTGATGTGTAGGGTCAAGCCCCAGGGCAAATCAACCAACCGATCACTGTGAGTAGTATCTTAATAAAGATATCTGGAATATGCTAATTGTCTAATTGCTTAGCTTCCTATAAGTCTGACATGAATGAAAATATGAATGGGCCGAAGTCCAGTCTGACATGAATGATAAAGTGAATGGGCCAAAGGCCAGTTTGACATGTATGACATAAATGAATGGGCCAGAGGCTGTATGACATGAATGAATGGGCCAAAAGCCAGTCTGACATGAACAAGAGAATGAATGGGCCAAAGGCCAGTCTGACGTGAAAGAGAGAATAAATGGGCCAAAGGCCAGTCTGACATGAATGAGAGAATGAATGGGCCAAAGGCCAGTTTGACATGAATGATAGTCTGACATGAATAATGGTCTGACGTGAATGAATGGGCCAGAGGTCGTTGGATATGAATGAATGGGCCAAAGGCCAGTTTGACATGAAAGATAAAATGAATAGGCCAAGGGCCAGTTTGACACTAATGAACACTAATGAAAGTATGGATGGGCCAAAGGCTAGTTTGACACTAATGAAAGTATGAATGGGCCAAAGGCCAGTTTGACATGAATGGATTGGGCTTGAGGCCGTCTGATATGTATGGAACTGCAGTCACCTGCCCTATGTATACCTATATATATATTAGATAGAATATGAATTGGGCTCAAGGTCGTTTGTCGTATGTTGTTCTAATGTATCTTCTTTATTCGATATTGTTCACTGAGCTTTCGCTCATGCTCATTCATGTGTATGTAGGTGAGCCAAGAGCGGTCCAACCCCAGCCTCAGTGAAGTCTATGTAGAACAAACAAGGTTTTGAGGAGTCAGCCCTTGCGTCTCACGCACGAGACACGTCTTCGCCCTTTTGCTATCTTGTGTCATTTTGTCATGTTGGTGAGGACTTTGGATACGTTTATATTTAGTTTTGATTGGCTGACCTAGATTTGAATGATCCTGTTTGTACAGAACTTTACGCTACTGTATTGTCTGATGTGAGTTATTAATATCTTTATGTATGGTTTGTTATGATGTGCCATTTAAGCACAGCTCTATGGACAAAGTTTTAAATTCTGCTTCCGTTTGGCCCCTTTACTCTGATGAGTTATGTCTGATTTGGTTTGAGGTCATAGGTAATTTCAGGATTACCGGCCGGTTATGTCCTTAACCCATGATGGCAGGTTCAGTTCATGACAGAGTGGTATCAGAGCACGAGTTAATAACTCACACACTTGTCCAAATGAGCCATAAGGTGTCTAGAAAAGACTTAAGATACATCCATTTGACAAGTGCATGATGTAAGTATTGAGATTATGTGATTATATGAGATATGAATTGTTGCACAAATGTGTACAACAAGTTTTGTTTGTTATAATGCATGTACATGAACATACGAATTATAAGAAGTTGCCTATGTGCATTCGATTCTGCAAATGGAAGCCTATGTGGGATATGAATATGGTCAAATGTGTAATTATCTAGTAAGTGTTTTACACGCGATATCTGATAAGTATGAGATCGTCTATTTTGCATATGATTAATTGTGCCTTGATGATACATAAAATGAGAATATAACGATGTGCCTATGTGCGAATGCACCTATGTGTATCTGTGTTTATTTCTGTATTGGGCATTCCTTATTTGGCATGGCTTAATAAGAATTTGTGTAGATCATGGATAAGTTAACGGCATACGAGTTGGCAGACTCTTCCACAGCCCAACTTGATGGACTGGAAAGAACAGTACAAGAAATGGTAAACATCTTAAGACAACAGTATTAGTTGCTGCTACGGCAAGAACCTTTGCCACCACCTGTGTAAGAGCACCAAGTGAATGTGTTAGAAGTCACAAAATATGTTGAGGTGCTAGACCGAACAGTGATGACCAAAGCTAACATGAACCGATCATCTGAATGGAAAAGCAAGAGACAAGGCTTTTTCTCAAAGAAAAGGTCATTTAAAAAGCGAAATACGGGATCATCGCGCACTTCAAACTCTACAAGGAATACAGCACCGACATGTAATGAATGTGGTAAGAAACACCGAGGAGTTTGTTATCGAATTTCTGGGGCTTGTTATAGGTGTGGTAAAATGGACCCTATGTTAAAGAACTGTCCCCGAACTGAACAAAATGTGAATAAATCTTCTGCCTCAGCTAGATTCGTACCAATGGTAGGAATCGCTAATCAGGATAGACTAATCACACTCATCCCAGAAAGCTCTCAGAATATTGCGATCGTTATTCTAGGTATTTATACTGTCTATAAACGAATGCTTATGTGTTGATTGATTCTAAATTAGTACATGTGTACATCTTTGCTTGGGATATCATTTGATTCGGTTCGGCATATTCCTTCATATTTGCTGCATGTGTATCTAGATTGGTTAGACCCACAAGATCGAGACCGTATTCATTGAAGGTATATGCTCTATTTAGGAAATTTGCGAAATACGTATTGGGATATTGATTGACTCTGTACATGCACATGTACATCTAAACCTATGCTCAGGGTGATTTGTTATATTATTGCCTTCAAATGAATAAGCCACTGGAATTATGACTCTGTGATTGTGTGACTTAGTTGAGCACCCCAAATGATGAACTCTATAATTGTGAGACAATGTATTTTGATTGGTAGAAAATTGACTGGACTATGTGACTATATTGGGCTTAACTCGTAAACCTATGATTTGGGACTAATTTGGAATTTTTGCGTAACAAACCCTATCTGATGTGCAACCGAGGAACTTGTTTAATGTGTTACTGTGCACCATGTGCTTGCATATAAGACTTATTTGGGAACTGCTGTATTAATTATGATACATACCTCTTGATATGAACAACTGCATGCATATGCAACTACACCTGAACTTATGTGGACAATGCCATATTGTACATGACTCGAAATACTTTGATATAAACGGTTGTGATGAATGACTCTGATATGACTTTGAGAACTGATGGACTTAGGATAGTCGTGAAACTATCAACTATGTACCTAAGCAACGAAGTATACCTTACAGAACCAAATGAACCTTATTTGAGAAAACTTTTATCTGATTCGATCTGATAGAACCTTTGTCTGATTTGGCCTGGTAGAACCCTCATTGGATATGATTTGATGAGACCTTTGCTTGGATTGATTTGATAAGACCCTCTATCGAATTTTAATTTGTTAAGGGGGATTAAGAATTTCTTATAAATAAATAACCAAGTTATTCTTGGCAAGAAAACTGATAGACCCAAAACTTGAATCTGTTTGGAATACTTGACTTACTTAGAAGACCTTATGTGGGCTATCAACAGACCAATCTAACCATGAACCCCATTGAGAACCAACCTTTAACTATTGAAGACATATGTGTTAAAAATGAACTGGATGGTGCAAATCCAGTGATTGGGTGTCGTAAGGAACAATGCTTGTGTGCTATCATATTCTTGCTTATTTGACGCTATGGAAACTGATGACAGCATATTGATTTGATTGTAAATGGTACTGAATATTTATCCTCAACTAATCAGAATATGTTTCATATGTCTGCTTCAGTGTTATCGGATTTTGGGAAATCAGGTTATGGTGAGTGGTATTGTGTTTATTTTGATGACATTCTTGAGACGTCCTTTCGTGCTAGGGGATGTTAAGCCTATGTAGCACCTTTTTTGAGATATCTCTTTTACCACCGACGGTTTCGTACGGGTGGGTTTGTCTAATAGATCTCGGGTTGGCCACCGACGGTCGTGAACGGGTGTGCTTTGATTCCGAGATGATTATTCCCTTGTTTTGTCCAGAATGTTATCCTTTGGTATTATGTAGATGTTATTGACATCCAAGAAACCTTGAAAAACCTTGATTATCTGTAAGTGTGTGAATTTAGTACGCCTTGTGTAAATAACTGCTCAGTGCCATTATATTTTGCAAGTTGGGGGCCCTGAGGATGTGTAAATTGTGTTCAACATGTGATTGGCTGTTTTTAATATTACCTTTAACGCCATGGGGATTAGTATGTGAATTGCCTTATGCTTTTGACGACTATCAGATAATGTGGAAAGACTCGATGGAACAGGGAATTGATTATTGAACTCAATTGTAAACCGTAAACTGTTGAATGAATTGAGAACACGTGTATAGTGGTAGAAATCGACTGCTTCGATGTTATTGTACTTTACAATCAGCATTATGGGGATATGTGGACTATGTGCATTGTATGGGTAATTGCTTCGATGCTACCTTTGTTGATTCGGGAATCAGTATCTGGATCCACTTTATATTCCTGAAGACTTTTGATTGACCTTGGGTAACTATGATGAGTCACTGAACTAAATACCGAATTGGATTGTGAATTGTGGAATTGTTGGAAAATGAATTGAACTTCTGTGACAAGGAAATCGTTGAATTTGTGTCCAAATGTTTTCGGTGTCAACAAGTCAAAATTGAACATCAGATGTAGACGGGACTACTTTGACCTCTCTCTATTTCGGAACGGAAATAGGAATGTCTGGCTACAAATTTCATTGTGGGGCTACCTTGAGCACCCAAAGTATAAGTCTCGTTTGGGTTATTGTATGAAGAATTACTAAGTTTGCCCATTTCCTCCCAGTAAAATTTTCGTATGACGTTTGTAGACTAGCCACTGTTTACATCAATAAGATTGCTCGCTTGCATGGGGTCCCAGTTTCTATTGTTTTAGACCGGAATCCTAAAATGCGTTTGAATTCTAACAAGCCTTCGAGAGGCAATGGGAACTGAATTGTGAGTCAGCGCTATTTTCCATCTGCAAATTGATGTATAATCAGAAAGAACTTTTGGGAGAAATGCTCCAAATATATGCAGTAGATTTTTCAGGGAATTTGGAAGATCTATTGTCACGACCCAAACCCGGCCCTATGGGTTTAGCACCGTAACCGGCCAGTAATCCGAGATTACCGAAGGCCTGCTTAACAGAAATACAGTAAAACAGAGTACAGGGCCTGGCGGAAGCCAATACAGTAATTAAACAATGTCCAATGAGCTGTGACAGTCTGTATGCAAAAGATTTTCCATGCATTCATACGTAAACGGTACAGAACAGTATGAACAATATTCACATCCATTCAAACTAGGGACTCAACCCTACATACCAGTACAGAAAACATTCCGTCTGTACAAAACAGTACGGTCTATACAAAATTTA
The DNA here is from genome assembly GCF_004153795.1 of Camellia sinensis. NCBI lineage: Eukaryota > Viridiplantae > Streptophyta > Magnoliopsida > Ericales > Theaceae > Camellia > Camellia sinensis. The sequence continues at coordinate 1,388,683 of NW_021024726.1, forward strand.
CAGTCACACAGTACAGGGACCTAATCCCTGTATATCAGAAAAAGGATTGGAACCGTTGAATGAAAAGTGTTCTGAATTGTGTTAAACTAAAGGTGAAATAAGTTTGGAGGACCAAACTTCCTAAAGGAGGGAAGACTGTGATAACCCTGTTCCGTACTATGCTAATTGGTCCTTATTATGAATATGATTATGTGTTTCACATGTTTATGTCTGCCATTTATGTGAAAATATGTGGTTTTGAATTTCTATCTGTTTGCCGTAGGAATATCTGTTTGATTATCTACTTTGGAATTTAAATTGAAGGCCTTATTGGCCACAGAAACCAAAATTGATTGCGCCATTGTGATTGGCATAATTTTTAGAGCCTACGGTGAAATAGGAATATCTGTTTGATTATTTGCTTTGGAATTTAAATTGAAGGCCTTATCGGCCATAGAAACCAAAATTGATTGCGCCATTGTGATTGGCATAATTTTTAGAGCCTACGGTGAAATTTAATTAAAAATTGACTCGGATCAGATTAATTAGATTAAATTAATGCTATAGTGCCCAGTTATTTAATATTGGCAATTATAATTGAGGGAAATTATATAAGTGGGGCACTATACAACCAATTCTCCTTTTTAGCTTCATTTTGGCTGATTTTGAACTCAAGAAAAGAAAGAGGGCAGGCTAGAGAGAGAGAGAGAGAGGGAAACAATTGAAGATTTGCTTAAGAAGCTTGAATAAATTGAAGACTAACTCAAGATTTGACCATAAATTGGAGAGATTGAGCTTCTAGGTGAGCAATTGATTATGAAGTTATGAGTTTAATGTTGTAAGTTATGAATTCAAAGTTGAATGATGATAAAGAATATGAATTGAGTTAGTTTTGTTGAATTTGAAGTCAATAGACACATGCATGTTGAATGTGAATTTCAATGTTTGAGCATAAAGTGTGTAATCCATGTTGAATGTGAATGAAGTCCATGTATTTGATCATCTCTTCACCAATTAAGTTGAGAATAATGAGTATCTCCTAAATGCAAGTGCAAATCATGAAAGTGTGAGCTTTGAATGTTTGATTTTAGTGTGTTGGTGATGAGTTTGAGTCAATTTGGAACATGCATGTAAGTAATTCTTGGAATTCAGCTTCGTAATGTTGTAATTTGGTGTTTGTACCTTGTTAGTACATGTATATGCAAAGTTTGAGCCAAAATCATGTGTTTAGAGCCTTTGAATGTCAAGTTGAAGCTGAAGAACATTTTCTGGAAAATCCAGAAATTTTGATGTCCGCTCAAGCGGGGGATCCGCTGCTCGAGTGTAAAATACGAGCTCCTAGTATTTTCTGCAGACATGACGTCCGCTCGAGCGGAGAAGTTCACGCTCGAGCGGGGAGCTATGTAGACTGATCTTCAGCTCGAGTGTCCAAGTTCACGCTCGAGCGTGAAAATGTTGTATCCAGTACTTTTGCAGACCTCATGGATCCGCTTGAGCGGGAAAGTCCATGCTCGAGCAGGGACCCCTGTTTCTAGAATTTTGAGAATACGTTCTGTGTTTCATTTTCCATTCCCCTTCACTTCCAAGTACTCTTAGGCATGCATTAAGCATTGTAAATGAGTTAAAAGGGATAAAAATAAAGCCTAAAGAGGAATATGTGAATTAAGAACGGATTGAATCAATTGTGACCCATTTGTGTTATGTAATGTGTAGGGTCAAACCCCATGGCAAATCAACCAACCGATCACTGTGAGTAGTATCTTAATAAAGATATCTGAATATGCTAATTGTCCAATTGCTTAGCTTCGTATAAGTCTGAAATGAATGAAAATATGAATGGGCCAATGGCCAGTGTGACATAAATGAGGGAATGAATGGGCCAAAGGCCAGTCTGACATGAATGAGAGAATGAATGGGCCAAAGGCCAGTCTGACATGAATAAGAGAATGAATGGGCCAGACATGAATAAGAGAATGAATGGGCCAAAGGCCAGTTTGACATGAATGATAGTCTGACATGAATAATGGTCTGACGTGAATGAATGGGCCAGAGGCCGTTGGATTTAAATGAATGGGCCAGAGGCCAGTTTGACATGAAAGATAGAATGAATGGGCCAAGGGCCAGTTTGACACTAATGAACACTAATGAAAGTATGGATGGGCCAAAGGCTAGTTTGACACTAATGAAAGTATGAATTAGACAAAGGCCAGTTTGACATGAATGGATTAGGCCCGAGTCCGTCTGATATGTTTGGAACTGCAGTCACCTGCCCTATGTGTACCTATATATATATTAGATAGAATATGAATTGGGCTCAAGGCCGTTTGTCGTATGTTGTTCTAATGTATCTTCTTTATTCGATATTGTTCACTGAGCTTTCGCTCACACTCATTCATATGTATGTAGGTGAGCCAAGAGCGGTCCAAACCCAGCCTCAATGAAGTCTGTGTGGAACAACCAAGGTTTTGAGGAGTCAGCCCTTGCGTCTCACGCATGAGACACATCTTCGCCCTTTTGCTATCTTGTGTCATTTTGTCATGTTGGCGAGGACTTTGGATACGTTTGTATATAGTTTTGATTGGCTGACCTAGATTTGAATGATCCTGTTTGTACAGAACTTTACGCTACTGTATTGTCTGATGTGAGTTATTAATATCTTTATGTATGGTTCGTTATGATGTGTCATGTAAGCACAACTCTATGGACAAAGTTTTAAATTCTGTTTCCGTTTGACCCCTTTACTCTGATGAGTTATGTCTGATTTGGTTTGAGGCTGTAGGTAATTTCAGGATTACTGGCCGGTTTTGTCCTCAACGCATGGGGGCGGGTTCGGGTCATGACAGATCATCTCAACACATTTCCATGCATCTGTAGATTACACCGGGCCGGCTCTCGAACTAGTGGCTTCTCTGATGGGGATTGTTCAGACGAGCATGAACCGGCTCAGCCTCTATAGGATTCCGGTAATTTCCTCCAGTTTGCACTTCATGCCATGAAATTCTCTGCTAATGCATTAGCATTTTAACTGTAACCTGCTTCAAACTACATTGATCTGATTCATCGCATCAAAACACTGCATAGATATGCTACTCCTATACACTGCACACATTGTGACGCCCCGATTCTACACTATTGGTTGCAGTCAAGGGAGAGTCACTAATGAGTCCTATGGTCAATTACCAAGTAAGATCCCAGGTCGCCGGAGGAGTCAAATTAGCTTCCCTTCTAAGTCCAGCTTTCTTAGGCAGCGCACTGCCCTTTTGACAGATCTTAAAAGGTATTGACACAGGGTCTCATAAGCAACGATAAGGTTCATACACAGAATATAAATACATAACAACCACAAATATACTTAATTCAAAAGACGGTTCCATTACATTACATCCCAAAAGAAGCTTAAATCTTCATATGAGTCTTACAAAATATTCAAAGAGAAACTTCTAATTTTTCTAGGATAGCCAAAAGTCTTCGAAAGTTTCAGGCTCATCGTCTCCAGCCATGAGTTCCTCTTCGTCACCTGGCATGATACACCGTGAGCTTTGAATGCCCAGTAAACACACACACACCCTGTCCCTTTTTCCTAATCCAATACACAATCACAATTATAACACCAAGTAGTAAAGCATGATACTCAAATAAATAAATAAAGGGTTAAGTTAGATGTCAGTAAACAAGAAATCCCCCAAAGAGATTTCGTCCTCCCAACCACAAGAATCGGACGCGGATTATTCGGTATGCCCCCTCTTTTGCTACTTTGTTGCAGAACTAACCTTGGATGCCTACCAACGGTTATATACTGTGTAGCGCCAACCGCAGGGCCAAAAAAGAGACGGTAAAGTAGGGCCTTGCCCGAATCCCTTCTCACACCAAACCACCTAGGGTCCAATACAACCGCTCTGTTTAAGGGTCTCGAAAACCACTTGCGCAAGACTTTAACTTCCAAATAGGGAACGTATCCCAACAAACCATATATCACATATTCTCATCTTTTCATTACTCAAGTGTTCGAAAACCTAATACCCTCCCTTTTAGGTTTCCCGTTGAATTAAATGTTTTAAATCAAGGTTAGTCCAACTTATAAGACAATAATATCCATATAAGCATGCATTCTTAAGATGAAAAAGGTAAATAACATAACCACAACACATATAATATCATGCCAAGATATGATCATAAGCTAATGAGCAATCTCATGAACTCAAGGGCATAAAACATCCACACATGACACAATTTCCAGATTTAGTATCGCATAAAGATTAAAATGAAAGGACTATTTTAGATCTTTCACCGGACTCGGCCTTCCTATGGCTCGTAGAGAATTTGATCTAGTTTCTAGAACATATTTCGGAAATGGGATAGTCTTTCTAGATTTTAAGATATTTAGAAAACATTCCAGCACTGTCCAGATTTGTTGATCGTTACGAAAATTTGATTTTCTTGCAAACCGCTCACTGTTTTTCTAAGAAACCAATTTTAGTTGAAACCTAACTCCTTAAGAAATATTTTGACATAAAATAGAGGTCCAGAATAATTTTATACATTTTTCTAGAAGTTTTGAAAGTGGGCTGCAAAAACAGATTCGAAGGTACCATGCCCAAAACAAGAAGTTTTATGAGAAAAGGGTTCCACCAAGGGAAAGTTTTCATTTCTTTTGTGAAGAAAACATGCTAACTAACATATATTTAACTCAAAAAATTTGCTTGAAAGAGTGCCCTTGGAAAGTTGAGAGATTGGTATAAAAAAAAAGAAGATGATTTTGTGCCGAAATGGGGAAAATACAAGAGAGATAGAATCAATACTCAACTCTTAGCATTTTTGACACAAGTAACTCATCCATAACAGATCTGAAAACATTATTTAGAACCCTTAGAAACATGTATTTGAAAAAGGAAAATGAAAGAGAAGGTTGTGTTGTGACTTACCTACTAAGCTTTGCACAAGAAGACACTCTTCTTCCTCCCTCTTCTTCTCTAGACTTCTCTCTCTTGCTCTCCCCCCTCTGTCTAGCCGAAAGTGTGTGTGAGTGTGTTATTTGTGCTTGCCAAGCTAGGGGGATGTTGGTATATATAGACAATTTTGATGTAAAATGTCCTAAAAGCCCATTAGTTGGAAATGGATGGAAAGGTTAGGATTTGTTTGAAGTTGTAAAGGAATTGGGATGATTTGGGAGGCTTACTCTTAGGTTTAGGCAACATTTAGTTGAAATGGAACTAGTATTGGAATAATCATCCTAGGTCTAGCATACTAGGTTTGTGGTTTTCTAGAATTTCATGATGATAAACTTTGAAAATTGGCTCCTCAATTCCTCCTAGAATGGTCGGCCCTAAGGAAGGTTGAAGGGGCTATTTTTTAATCAATTTAGGTTCTGGGGCACACTTCTCAAGGTGTATATATATATCTCACTTGATTGATGGTACTCATGGTACAAGGGTACAAGTACTAGTTTTTGGGGAAATTTTGAATTTAAATAAAGAGTGAGGGTTTGGTATTAAATTCATGTAACTTATGTAGAATTAAATTAGGTTAGGGAACCAAATCCGGCTAGGGTAATTCTTGTTTTGATAAAAATAAAAATAGTAATGCTAATTGACAAGATTCGAATTAATTCAAGTAACCGAGGGGCTTTAAGAAAAATAATTCAAACATTAAGGTCTTTAAAGTGAATACATATTTCAGCGGCTTCACAACCTATCCCCCTTAAAACAATTTCCTCCCCGAAATTCAACTACATACTGCCTTCAAAAAGCTCGGGGTAGTTTGGCTTCACCCAATCTTGGCATTCCCAAGTAGATTCCTCAATTCCCCGATGACGTCGTAGCACTTTCACCAAGTGAACCGTCTTGCCTCTAAGGTTCTTCTCTAGACTGTCCTGTATTGCTACCGGTCCTTCTTTAAATGTAACATCCTTGTCAAGACGTATCTCTTCCCATCTGAGGACGTGTGACGGGTCAGCGATGTATTTTCTCAACATAGATACATGGAAGACGTTGTGTATTCCTCCTAGCTGCAGGGGTAGATCTAGTCATGCTACTTCGCCGACTCTTTCCAATACCTCAAAAGGCCCAATATATCGTGGTGATAGCTTCCCCTTTCTCCCAAAACGTACGACTCCACGCTTGGGTTGCACCTTTAGGAACACGTGGTTGCCTACTTCAAACATCAATGGTCTTCTCCTCCTGTCTGCATAATTCTTTTGACGGTCTTGGGCAGTCCTTAACCGTCGTCGGATCAATTTGACCTTCTCAGTAGTTTCCAGAACAAGTTCAGGTCCTATCAGATTTGCATCACCCACTTCCGTCCAACAAATCGGCTATCTACAAGGTCGTCCATATAATGCTTGAAAGGGTGCCATACCGATGCTAGCTTGAAAGCTGTTGTTGTGGGAAAATTTAATTAGGGGTAGGTTTCGTTCCCAACTTCCTTGAAAATCCATTGTGCAAGCTCTCAACATATCTTTGAGTGTCTGGATAGTGCGTTCAGATTGTCCATCCGTCTGCGGGTGAAAGGCGGTGCAAAAACATAACTCAATACCAAGAGCTTCCTGCAAGCTCCCCCAAAATCGAGAGGTGAACCGTGGATCATGATCTAACACAATAGATACCGGAACTCCATGTGGTCGAATGATCTCCCCAATGTAGAGCCTGCACATAAACTCTAAAGTGTCGGCCATCTTATGGGGTAAGAAATGCGCCGACTTGGTTAGACGGTCCACTATTACCCATATAGCACCGCGCCCTCTAGGTGACTTAGGCAACCTTGTCACAAAATCCATCGTCACGTACTCCCACTTCCATTCGGTTATTGGTAGAGGTTGCAACATTCCCCGTGGTTTCTGATGTTCCACCATCACTTGTTGGCATGTCAGACATTTTGCTACAAATTTTGCCACTTCCTTCTTCATTCCATTCGACCAATACTGCCTCTTCAAATCTTGGTACATTTTAGTCCCTCCCACATGTACTGCAAATACAGAATGATTACATTCCTTCAGTACCTTTTCTCTAAGTAACTCGTCACTTGGTACAAACAATCTACCTTGGTATCTTAAACTCCTATCGGGGTGAATTACCCAATCGGGCATGGGCTCTCTTGATTCCAGACGTCCCTTGATGTAGGCTACCTCTTGATCATGTTTATGGGCCTCCGTGACCACATTCATCAACTTAGGCATCACCTTCTGTGCACTAAGATATGCTTTCGTATCTCGAGATTCCACTTGGATCTTGAACTCATTGTGTGTCTTAACCATATCCCATTCCTTGACGAAGATGTTAGCCATCATCCCTCTGCTTTTACGACTTAGAGCATCTGTTACAACATTGGCTTTACCGGGGTGATATGAGAGAGTGAACTGGAAATTCTCAAGATACTCCATCCATCGTCTCTGTCTCAAGTTATGGTCCTTCTGTGTGAATAGATACTTCAGACTCTTGTGATCTGTGAAAATCTCAAATTGTTCCCCATATAGGTAATGTCGCCACTACTTTAGGGCAAAAACTACGACTGCTAACTCCAAATCATGTGTGGGGTAGTTGCGCTCATGAGGTTTCAACTGCCTGGACCCATATGCGACTGCCTTTCCATTTTGTATGAGCACGCAACCTAACCCTTCTTTAGACGCATTGCAATACACAGTGTACCCCTCTTCTCGTTCTGGGATGGCAAAATTGGCGCACTAGTTAACCTCTTCTTTAGCTCTTGGAAGGATTTTTTGCAAGCTTCGTCCCACTCATACTTTACTCCCTTTTGCGTCAAACGAGTTATTGGTTTAGCTAGTTTGGAGAAATCTTGGATGAACCTCCGGTAATAACCGGCCAATCCTATGAAGCTGCGGATTTTTGACACGATTTTTGGTTGTCTCCAATCTAATACTGCCTCCACCATGGTTGGATCCACAGCAATCCTATTCTCTGATACCACATGCCCTAAGAATTTTACTTCATTCAGCCAGAATTCACATTTACTCGCCTTAGCATATACCGATTATCCCTAAGAACTTGGAGGACAGTCCTTAAATGTTTCTCATGCTCTTCTTCAGACCTTGAGTATACCAAGATGTCATCAATGAACACTACTATAAAATGGTCAAGGTATGGTCTAAAGATCTTATTCATTAGGCTCATGAATACTGTCGGTGCATTGGTTAGTCCGAAGGGCATTACTACAAACTCATAGTGGCCATATCTAGTACGAAAGGAAGTCTTTGGTATATCCTCCTCCTTGACTCGTAGTTGGTGGTAACCTAACCTGAGATCGATCTTTCCATAGCACCTTCAGCCTATAAGTTGGTCATCAATCCTTGGGAGTAGGTATTGGTTCTTAATCGTGACTCGATTGAGTTGACGATAATCGATGCATAGCCTTAACGACCCATCCTTCTTTTTAGCAAACAACACGGGTGCTCCCCATGGCGAAGTACTTGGCCTAATGAATCCTCTCTCAAGCAATTCCTGTAGTTGTGTCTTCAATTCTCATAGTTCTACTGGTGCCATGCGATACGGAGCCATGGATATTGGGGTAGTTCCAGGTTGTAGCTCGATGCTAAAGTATACTTCCCGGGTTGGTGGCAATCCTGGTAATTCCGTAGGAAATACATCTGCATATTCGCATACTATGTGCGGAAGTTTTATTTCTCCTTGGCCCTCCTCATTTAAAATCAGACTTGCTATTCTACCCGCAAATTGATCGCGCCACTGCGTCGGATGTTTTGTTGAAACCATGGGGTCTTGTCTATCCCCCTTAAACAGGAAACGTGTCCTATTTTGCGTATGAGCTACCACTTTCTTCTAACGACAGTCGATCACTGCTCGGTGGGCAGACAACCAGTCCATGCCCAAAATGATATCGAAGTTCGACATTTCCATGACACGAAGGTCGCAAGTTTAGCATAGGTCAGACATCCCTATCTTACAGATCGATCCTACCCAAACGCATCCTCCTATAGGTGACATTACACTTAAGGCAGTTGCTAAAGGTTCACATACAAGTTCTAATGACTTAACACAAGCAGAGCATATAAAGGAATGCGATGCACCGGTATCAAATAAAACATGCACCCAAGAATTGTATAGTACTAAATTACCCTCAATTATAGATGGGTCCGCTTCTTTCTCTTGCAGGGCAAAGATTCTGCCGATTGCCTTCTGGTTACCTTTGGTCTTGGCGTTTTGAGTTCCTCCACTCTTCTGGTGCTGCTGCTCGGTAGATCCTGCCTTATTCGTCCAAGGCTTCTGCCCACCTAATGCCTGGGTATTTGCTCTGGAACCTCCTCCTTGGTATCCAGATGGAGGGAGTTGGGGGCATTCTCTCTTTTTGTGCCCTAATTGTTGGCAATGAAAGCACTGGATTTGTCCCATTGGCCTTTGTTGATAGCCTCCTCTCTAGATCTGTTGATGTGGTTGCTGTCATTGCTATTGTGGTTGTGGTCTGGAGTAGGGCTTTGAGGTCATGCTTCCTTTCTAGTTCCTCTGAGGTCCAATAGACGCCTGACTCCCTTTTCTCTTGTTCCAAGCCTTCTTGGCGTCGTTGACTTCCCCTTCAGATTCTAATGCCGTTTCCAGCACCTCGGCATATAAGGGGAGTCGTTGCGGAAGAACTCTTCCCCTGATTGTAAGGTCCAATCCCCACTCGAACATCCTTGCCTTCTCTTCATCATTTGCCACGTATCTAGTTGCGTAATGGGCTAGCTCTTCAAATTTTGCAGCATACTGGGTCACGATCATATTTCCTTGTTCCAAGTTTTGGAATTCCTTGACTCATTTTCGGCGGATAGTACTTGGGAAGTATTTATTTAGGAATAGTTCCCTAAACTGGTTCCGTGATAGGCTTGTTACGTCACGAGTATTCTTGATTAACTCCCACCAATGGTCAGCCTCATCATCAAGCTCGAATACTGCCAAAGCTATTCTATCAGTGGCCTCGGTTATGCCCATGGTGTCTAGCATTTTCTTTATCTGCCGAAGCCAATTTTCAGCTATTTTTAGGTCCGATACACTTGTGAACTTTGTGGCCTCTGCTTTCGAAACTCAGAAAAGAGTCGAGTCCTCTCATTCTGCCGATTGTTCCTTAATTGCCCTAGTTCCTCCAAAATTTGATGACCTAGGTTATTGGGGATGTCAGTCCCTATGGGGATGGGTCCGTGTTGATTTCTGGGACGGTTTCGTACATTATTGCTAGTTTCAGTATAGCCATTAGCTCGCGTGTCCACCATTCTGCTCATGGTATGTGATGAGTTGGTTTCCAGTCTTAGAAAATCTTACTACCTAGATTTGAAATAAAGGTTCAATTTCCTTAGGATGCACTAAAGCAAGTAACAGTCAATAACATAGATCAACACATCATTCATATATTATAATAGGCATCATTACAAAAGGGCTCCTATATCGGAGTTACATTCAAAGAGCATCTACGCATTACAAGTTCAGGCTATCTTATTCTAAGGATCCCTATTAGCGGATCTTACAAAAGTCTAGTTTTACTACTCCTCAAACTAGTTCTCGTTTCCTGACCAATCAAAGTCTTCTTCTAGGTCTTCGTCAGCGGAGTCAGTGGCTTGGTTCGGAGAGCAGGGGGTGTACATTGGTGAGGGGGATTGTGTTTAGATGACACCTCGATAGGGTAGGCTGGGTTTGCTCCTTGTTGTTCTGGTGACTGCTCCATATTCATTGGTTGATGGTTGCCTGGCTACTGATAAGAAGATGCGTGACTTTCAGCCGAAGTCAGTGGTCGGTGGTATGCTCTGGTGGTCAAAGCTTGGTGTATCAAGAAGTCCATCCTCTGATCATTTTTCTCTATTCGGATCGCATTTTTCACTGCCCGGCTCAAGAATTGTAGGCGGCGACGCACCAGGGACCTTTTCTGCTCCCTCGTATAGCAGGAGTACTACGTCTCCACCTTACATATCTCGGTTCTGATCATTTCCTCGGCAGCACTTGTATAGCGTCGGCGGCTAAAGCAGGGGCTAACAGACATGGCCCTCCTTCCTTGCATGTGGAAAGTACCCCACGAGTCGAGACTGGCGGCGCGTTCTGGATAGTCTCCCGATGACATCCTAAGGTGGAAAAAGACTTTCATTAGTTAATCTTCTTATAATAGCGTGATAGAATAAAATAAGATTAGAGGTAAGGGCTTCTAGAGTCGTGTTTAGGGTTGCAAGGGTTAAGGGTCGAACCTATGCTCTGATACCAAGTTTTGATGCCCCAATTCTACACTATTGGTTGCAATCAGGGGGGAGTCACTAATGAGTCCTATGGTCAATAACCAAGTAAGATCCCAGATTGCCGGAGGAGTCAAATTAACCTCACTTCTAAGTCCAGCTTTCTTAGGCTGCGCACTGCCCTTTTGACAGATCTTAAAAGGTATTGACACAAGGTCTCATAAGCAATGATAATGTTCATACATTGTGTTGTATTTGAAGTCAATAGAGGCATGCATGTAGGAAATTGCCATGAATTTCCATATTTGAACACAATGTGTATAATCCATGTTGAATCTTGTTTGAAATCCATGTATTTGGCCGCCTCTTCACCAATTAAGTTGGGAATGATGAGCATCTCCCACATGCATGTACAAATCATGGGAGTGTAAGTCTTGAATGTTTGAATTTGAGCATGTTGGTGATGAGTTGAGACAATTTGGGATATGCATGTAGATAATTCAAGAAATTGAGCTTCCTAATGTTGTAATCTGGTATTAGTATCATGTTAGTATGTGTATATGTGATATTTGAGCCATTGCATGCAAGAAATGTTGTTTGAAAGTTGAATTGGAGCTCAAGAACACAATCTAGAAAACCCAGAAATTTGATGTCCACTCGAGCGGGGAAACCGCCGCTCGAGCGTGAATGTCGTGCTCCTAGTATTTTCTGCAGACCATGATGTCTGCTCGAGCAGGTAAGCTCACGCTCGAGCGGGGAGCTTTGTGGAATGAACTTCCACTCGAGCGTCTAAGTTAACGCTCGAGCGTAAAAATGATGCAACTAGTACTTTTGCAGGCCTTAAGGGTCCGCTCGAGCGGGGAATCCCACGCTTGAGCGGGGACCCTATTTTCTGAAATTTTGTTTACGCACTCTGTGTTTCATTTTCCGTTCTCTTTCACTTGCAAGCACTCTTAGGCACGTATTAAGCATTGTAAACGTGTTAAAGAGATAATAATGAAGCCTAAAGAGGAATATGTGAATTAAGGAACGAATTGAATTATTTGTGACCCATATGTGTTATGTGATATGTGGGGTCAAGCTCCAGGGCAAATCCACAAGCCGATCACTGTGAGTAATATCTGAAATATGTTGTTATCCAATTGCTCACTTCTATGTAAGTTTTGTAAAGTTCATTAATTTGAATGGTGGACACAGTTTAACACAATAAGTTTGAAAGGCTTAAATGCTAGTTTGATACGATAAGTTTGAAAGGCTTAAATGCCAGTTTGATACGATAAGTTTGAAAGGCTTAAATGCCAGTTTGGTATGAAAGGCCTATGAGCCAGTTTGATATGAAAGGCCTATGAGCCAGTTTGATATAAATATAGGCCGAAGGCCGTTTGACATAAATGTGGGCCGAAGGCCGATTGACATAAACGATTGGGCCGAAGGCCGATGGACGTGAATGAATGGGCCAAAGGCCGTTTTGACATGAATAGATGGGCCAAAGGCCATTTTGACATAAATGAGTGGGCAAGAGGCCGTTTTGAAAGGAATGAAAGATAAATGGGCCAAAGGCCAGTTTGTTTGGAACCGCAGTCACTTGACTTAAATTGTGTATACAAATGCTAATCTAAAATGTGAATTGGGCCCAAGGCCGTTCGATGTATATTGTTCTAATGTATATTCGTTATTTGATATTATTCACTGGGCTATCGCTCACGCTCATTCATGTGTTTGTAGGTGAGCTAAGAGAGGTCCAAACCCCGGCCCAGTGAAGCCAGTGTGGAACAAGTAAGGTTTGGAGAGTCAGCCTTTGCGTCTCACGTACGAGACACATCTTCGCCCTTTTGCCATTCTATGTAATTTTGTCATGTTGGCGAAGCTTTTTTATATGTCTGTATATAGTCCCCATGGGTTGACTTAGTTTTGGATGATCCTGTTGTTTGGAACTTTTGGTATTGTAATTTCGTTGTGAGTTATTAATACATTTATGTCTGGAATGTTATGACGTGCATGTAAGCACAACTCTATGGACAAAGTTTTAAATTGCTTCCGTTCGGCCCCTTTTACTCTGATGAGTTTTGTCTTATTTGTTTTGAGGCCGTAGGTAATCTCATGATTACTGGCCGGTTATGACCTTAACCCATAGGGGCGGGTTCGGGTCGTGACATACATAGAATATAAATACATAACAACCACAAATACACTTAATTCAAAAGATGGTTCCATTACATTACATCCCAAAAGAAGCTTAAATCTTCACATGAGTCTTACAAAATATCCAAAAAGAAACTTCTAATTTTTCTAGGATAGCCAAAAGTCTTCGAAAGTTTCAAGTTCTTCATCTCCAGCTATGAGTTCCTCTTCGTCACCTGGCATGATACGCCGTGAGCTTTGAATGCCCAGTAAAAACACACACACCCTGTCCCTTTTTCCTAGCCCAATACATAATCACAATTGTAACACCTAGTAAAGCATGATACTCAAATAAATAAATAAACGGTTAAGTTAGATGTCAGTAAACTAGAAATCCCCCAAAGAGATTTCGTCCTCCCAACCACAAGAATCGGACGTGGATTATTCGGTATGCCTCCTCTTTTGCTGCTTTGTTGCAGAACTATCCTCGAATGCCTACCAACGATTATATACCGCGTAGCGCCAACCGCAGGGCCTCAAAAGAGACGGTAAAATAGGGCCTTGCCCGAATCCCTCCTCACACCAAATCACCTAGGGTCCGAATACAACCGCTCCGTTCAAGGGTCCCGAAAACCACTTGTGCAAGACTTTAACTTCCAAATAGGGAATGCATCCCAACAAACCATATATCACATATTCTCATCTTTTCATTCCTCAAGTGTTCAAAAATTCAATACCCTCCCTATTAGGTTTCCCGTTGAATTAAATGTTTTAAATCATGGTTAGTTCAACTTACAAGACAATAATATGCATATAAGCATGCATTCTTGAGATGACAAAGGTAAATAACATAACCACAACACATATTATATCATGCCAAGATATGATCATAAGCTAATAAGCAATCTCAATGACTCAAGGGCATAAAACATCCACACATAACACAATTTCCAGATTTAGTATCGCATAAAGATTAAAATGAAAGGACTATTTTAGATCTTTCACCGGACTCGGCCTTCCTATGGCTCGTAGAAAATTTGATCTAGTTTCTAGAACATATTTCGGAAATGGGATAGTCTTTCTAGATTTTAAGTTATTTAGAAAACATTCCAGCGCTGTCCAGATTTGTTGATCGTTACGAAAATTTGATTTTCTTGCAAACCGCTCACTGTTTTCTATGAAACCAATTTTAGCTGAAAGCTAACTCCTTAAGAAAGATTTTGACATAAAATAGAGGTCCAGAATAATTTTATACATTTTTCTAGAAGTTTTGAAAGTGGGCTGCAAAAACAGATTCGAATGTACCATGCCCAAAACAAGAAGTTTTATGAGAAAAGGGTTCCACCAAGGGAAAGTTTTTGTTTCTTTTGTGAAAAAAACATGCTAACTAACATATATTTAACTCAAAAAATTTTCTTGAAAGAGTGCCCTTGGAAAGTTGAGAGATTGGTATAAAAAAAAGATGGTTTTGTGCCAAAATGGGAAAAATACAAGAGAGGTATAATCAATACTCAACTCTTAGCATTTTTAACACAAGTAACTTATCCATAACAGATCTAAAAACATTATTTAGAACCCTTAGAAACATGTATTTGAAAAAAGAAAATGAAAGAGAAGGTTGTGTTGTGGCTTACCTACTAAGCTTTGGACAAGAAGGCTCTCTTCTTCCTCCCTCTTCTTCTCTAGACTTCTCTCTCTTGCTCTCCGCCGTCTCTCTAGCCGAAATTGTGTGTGAGTGTGTTATTTGTGCTTGCCAAGCTAGGGGGGTGTTGGTATATATAGACAATTTTGATGTAAAATGTCCTAAAAGCCCATTAGTTGCAAATGGATGGAAAGGTTAGGATTTGTTTGAAGTTTTAAAGGAATAGGGATGATTTGGGAGGCTCACGCTTAGGTTTGGGAAACATTTAGTTGAAATGGAACTAGTATTGGAATAATCATCCTAGGTCTAGCATACTAGGTTTGTGGTTTTCTAGAATTTCATGATGATAAACTTTGAAAATTGGCTCCTCAATTCCTCCTAGAATGGTCGGCCCTAAGGAAGGTTGAAGGGGCTATTTTTTAATCAATTTAGGTTCTGGGGCACACTTCTCAAGGTGTATATATATATCTCACTTGATTGATGGTACTCATGGTACAAGGGTACAAGTACTAGTTTATGGGGAAATTTTGAATTTAAATAAAAAGTAAGGGTTTGGTATTAAATTCATCTAACTTATGTAGAATTAAATTAGGTTAGGGAACCTAATCCGGTTAGGGTAATTCCTATTTTGATAAAAATAAAAATAGTAATGCTAACCGACAAGATTCGAATTAATTCAAGTAACCGAGGGGCTTTAAGAAAATAATTCAAACATTAAGGTCTTTAAAGTGAATACATATTTCAGGGGCTTCACACACATACACTACATCGATACACTGCATTTGGTATACACTATCTGATATACTGCATCTAATATACACCACAACTAATGTATTCTGACAAACTGCCCTTTTTCAAATCCCTTTCCAGACCCTAGCTCCAACGGATGTCCTAGCGGGCGCCGTAGCAGGACCTTTAGTACCTCTTCCAGCAGCAGGGAGGAGAGGGAGACAGACTCCGACACACAGCCGAGGCAGGGTTAGGGCCACCTGCGGCGAGAGTGGCCCTTCAGAGCCCATTCTGAGCGATGATGATGACAAGACAAGCGAGGAGGAGGATGAGACAGTGAGTCCACAGGTAGAGTCATCTGAGAGTAGAGATGACGACGCCGGCTCGGATTCTGTTAGTAGTGAGGCTGGAGAGGCTGGAGAGGGTTTCGGTTCAGGCTCTGATTTAGATTCAGACAGCGGTGCCGATGGAGATAGTGCTTCAGAGTCCGCTTGACCGATGAAGAGGACGAAGAGAGCCTCTTGAGCTTGAAGCGATTGGCGCTGATTTAGATGCTTTCTGCTTTGTTTTCTTTTTGTTAGTAGTGTTAGCACATTCTACAGCCTTAGGCAATTTTATTTTCTTAAAACTTGTACTTTTTTGCAAAAAGTGATCATGATTGGAATGAAAACTCAGCCTTTTTAATTAAAAAGTGTTGCATTTTATATTCTGAGCATCGCATAACATCGCACAGCATGAAAATGAGATTGATTCTTTTGTTGAAAACTGCACATTCTAATTGTATTGTCTTAATCAGGTAGTGAACCAACTAACAGCTGAAAGAACAAAACAACTCGATAAACAGCACAAGGTCTTGACAGGCTAATCAAATGTAAATACAACTCAATAAGCAAATTACAACAACTCGGTAAACAACATAAATACAACTCAATAAATAAAGACGAAGACGATTACGACTTAAACAAAACATACTCAAATCCAAAAGGACCAAAACAAGACCTCAAAAGATACAAATAACATAATACAACTGCTGAAAACAACTGAATCTTCACAAAGGATGTCAGTGAGCCTGAAAGAGAGGCTGCAGACCATGGAAGATAGCCTGCCGGCCATCATTTCCCTTCTGCTGGCCATCAATGTGCCCCTGCCGGCCAATGATGAGCCCCTGTCGGCCATTAATGAGCAGAACCTCCGAAACGTTGACACCTGGCCTCCACTTACTGCTTTATCTTCTACAAAAGCTCTAGCTTCATGGTTTCTTTATTCCAGCTCTATTTTTGGCCCAAATGGAGCCATTCTTTGCCCAAAAACTCTCAAATTGGATTGCAACTTTAGATGGCTCGAAAAAGTTAAATTTCTGGGGTTTCGGGATAAATGTACTATTCCCGCTAAGCCACACTCCACTATGTTTTCCATTCTTCCATGCCGCGGCTAGATGTTGGAATCCGGTTACCCATGTTTTTAGCTTTGGGGGACAAGAGATATGCCCCACAATTGAAGAATTTAAGTTTTGATGGAATTCGGACGTGATGAGGAGATCTTGCCCTAGTCTCGTTTTGGCCACATCCAGGCTTTAGGAAGGATGTGTGGGCTCACTTTACATGATGCTCAGTCCTTGGTTCACAACGGGGAGCTGGACATTCCAAGCTTGATTCATCAATTTTCTAATACAGGGGACCGCGGCAACGGTCTTTGGCAAAGTTTTCGGCAGCATGCTGTAGACGGCGCCCGCGTGGGCCTCGCTACAGTTCGGACTCGATTTGCGTCACGGTTCTAAATCTGAACCAAAGAGTCCAAATCTGGCAAATCGTTTTGAGAAATAGATTTTTGAAAAAGTAGTGCCAAACATGGACTGCTTTGCCAGATACAGAGTCGCCACCTAAATATTTTAAAATGGGAGAATTTAGGAAACCCTGACTCGGTGCCGAAGGCCACATGTCCGTCATCACCGGAGTTGTCTCGGCTCGGGAGCTAGGGTACGATTGGGGAAGGTCAGCTATGAGCACCCCCTTTCGCCCGGTCCGAATATATTGTACATACTGTTTTGGTACTGATTGCTTATATATATATATGAAAAGTCTTTTTTCATACAGACTGTCACAGCTCGTTGGACATCTTTTATTACTGTTTTGGCTTCCGTCAACCCCTATACTCTGTATTACTGTATTACTGTTAAGCA
>NW_021024726.1:1409982-1427981 GCF_004153795.1 Camellia sinensis
AACACAACATGCTTAACTTGCTCAAGTTTTACTTGTCATGTTTTATTTACTCATTTTAATTACTGATCCATTCTTTAACCGGTTAAGTCCAAAAGATGAGAGTCCTCTAATGAAAAGAGGGCTTAAGCCGCAAGTACCTTGAGCATGAAAGAGGCCTCTTGTTGTTGGTAATGAACGCCCGGAGGAATTAAACCATAAGGCATGAGGGTCTCGATTCCACACTCAAGACAACAAGAGGCTCAAAGCCACTTTCAAAACAAAGTAAAGAGTGAAGAATAGTGGGAGGTTACAAATATTTCAGTGCAGACATGGCATGCAAAATGACACTAAATGATGCAAACAACATATGCAAGTCATCATGTTTAAGAGCCTACCTCATTAAGCTAGTGAAGACCATCACACTAAAGCCATGCAATACAAGCCTCAACTAACCAAACCAGCTCAGAACAGAGTTAAAATATTCCAAAACAGTGGGTAAAACTTTCTAAGATTAAGGCACAAAAGGCAAGAAAAACATGCTCACATGCTAGCTTGCAAATACGACTCAAGAGCAACTCTAGAAAAAAAAAAGCAATGAAAGAGTGAAGCAAATGAGCATGTGACAGAGCTATAAACACTGAAATAACATGTAAAAAAACACTTCAACATGCAACCATCTCAAGCAAATCAAGTTTGAAGGGCTAGAATGCCAAGCTAGTGAAGCTATTTGCACTACAACTATGCAAAACAAGGCTCATATGACCAAGACAACCCAAAACAGAGCTAAAACCAGTCAAAATAGTAGCTAAAACGTGCTTGAATTAAGCTAAGTTAAACCACAAAAACATGCTAACTATGCATGCAAGTGATGAGACACAAGGAGGGGAGGCCAACCCCTCCTTTTTGGACTTCAAAACATGTTTTTCACCACTAAAATAACTCTAAATTTTAGTGGTTTAAAGGCCCAAAAAGTTTGATTTTAATATTCTAAAAGATAATGCAAAAGCTCAAATAATTAAACAAGAAGAAGGGTGGACTATCCCTTAACACAAAATGAACTTAAACCACCATTTTTAGGACTGAAAAACAGAGGTTTTTGTAGTTGAAAACCAGCTCAAAAATTGTACAAAAGAATGGAAAAATAAGTAGCCAAAACAAGGCTTACAAGGTGAGTCTTATACCTCTTGAAGCACAGCACCAAAACAGGCACAAATATGTTCTTAAACCACCTTCTAGAGCTCAAAGGAAGCTCCAAGAGAGCTTCAAGCAACCTATAGACCGCCTTGAACTCACTCCATGCGCCCTTTTTCGGAGAGGGCGCGAATTGTAGTTCTAGCTACTACAGTTCGGACTCCTGTCATGGTTCTAAATCTAGTCTCACAAAGTGCAATGCAAGACTGATAAATCACCAAAGAGTCTAAATCCGAAAAATCGTTTTGGAAAATCGATTTTAATCAAAAAGCGCCAAACATGGACTACTTTGCCAGATTTCAGAGTCGCCACCTAAATATTTTGTTTTGAGAAATTTAGGAAACACTAGCTCGTGCCAAAAGGCCATGTGTCAGTCATCACCAAAGTTGTCTCGGCTCAGGAACTTGGGTACGAGAAGGAAAGGTCTTGAAATGAGCACCCCTGCTCGCCCGATCAAAGGATCGGCCTCTACTAAACATGATATGTTATTTTTGAAAACACATGTGTTCTTATTTGATTATTAGCTAATTTACTATGTGATGCGCACAACATTCAAGTATAGACTAAATTGCTCGATTTGGAACAAAACATCTCATGTTTGTTTTTTAAAATGGTTTGAATTTGCCACTCATGAGTGGGCTTAAAACATGATTTGCCACAATCAAGTGGGCTCAAAACTCACATTTCACGAATTGTTCCAATTCAAGCAATAAAGCTTTCATCCACAGGCATTCATGCAGTTTAACAAGTAAGCACATAGCCTCATGGCAACCATGCTATCATGGCAACACTTACACTCATGCAATATGCTAAAGCGTAAACACTTACAATGTACTCCAAGCTAAAACATAAAACGAGTTAGAAATCATGCATGATCCTAGCTATGTTAAAAATGCCTAATGCAACACATGCAAAATGCAATTAAGATAGACTCGGCTATTCTAAGATGTCATGTGAATGCAACTAGATAACATGTATTTAAATCCGTATTAAAATACAATGCAGTTTGTATGATGCGCCGAACCCGGTGCACGCAAGACGAATGAATGATGCACGCATGCAAGCATAAGTATGCTAATTGAAACATGCCCTAAAACTAACCATCAAAAGCTGGTAAATAAAAGGGAGAAAGATGTGGGGTTGGAAGACATTTACACACACGCACACTTATTACAACAATACGCCCTCTCAACGAAGGGTCCGAATAATAAGCCAACTAGCTAATCTAAGCTAATTAAACTAATTATTACAAAATGAAGCTAATTAACTAGCAAGTTAACTAATTACAAACACAAATGAATAGCTAAGTGCATTAACTACTTAAGTACAGAACCAAATAGTTAACTAGCTAAGCAAAGCAGTTAAAAGGAGCCTCAGGGCGAGAAGTGCATGCATGCTCGGTCGCCTCGTTTGGAAATCCATTACTATGCCCCAACTTGCCTATGTTTGCATTTGATTTTAGAACACTGCACAAACCTCCAGATAGCTTTTACTCCATCATTGAGACCTTCAAGAAGGCTGCCGACCAGTAAAGGGTGGTGTAGACCACCTGTAGACCACTTAAATATGCTGCAGACCAGAAAAAGTGGTCGGCCAGCTACTTTTTCTGGTCTACTGACCAGATAATTCTGCCAAGCTCCAATTTGCTCCAACAGAGAACAAGAATGGGCACAACAGTGTATTTCCAAGGTATGTATGCACAACCACCCTCCCTATCATTTCTTAAGCTCAAGGGAGTGCGGTACTCGACTCTCGGGCCACCAACTGAGCATCGCAATGCACGATGGCCAAGAAGCCAAGATTGCACAATTCAATGTCAATCAATGCACAAATAACACATAAGGGCCTTAACCTCTATCATGCATGATCAAAAGGGTCGGCGACCGAGAAATGAGGCACGTTTCATCACTTCAAGTATGAAACACCCCTTGTTTCTCATGTTTGGATTGATGTTCAATCCAAACACAATGCAATGCAACAATCATTCCAAATAACATGCAAACAATATGAGCATGTCAAGTTAGAGCCCTTAAGCATAAAAGCTAGTGAAGGATGCAACACAAGAGCTATGTAATGCAATATTCCATGGACCAAACTAGTCCCAAATAGACCTCATGCATGCCAAGATAATGGCCAAAGTGCTCTAAAATGAAGGCATCAAAGGCAAGATGGTGATGCTCATGCAATGGCTCATCAACTAAACATAAGAGTACAACTCTCAAACATGATCAAGAAGTGACAAACACGGAAGTGTGACAACACTATATGCTCTGAAATCAAGTGTTAAATGATTCCAAATCACATAAACACACAAGTATAGCATGCAAGAGGCCCTAAGACACAAGGCTACGAAAAGGAACTACACAAGAGGCATGCAATACATGGCACAAATGGTTGAACCAACCATAGACAGAGCTCAATTAGGTCAAAACAAAGACCAAAACATGCTGAGATGGGAGCTCAAAAGTCTAGGCATGCATGCATACAAGTTAGGCCATAAGCGAGACACAAATGCACAACTCTTAAAAGCACTCGAAGAGTGAAAGAAGTGAGAACATGGCAATGTTATATGCTCTAAAATATCATGTTAAATGATGCCAAATCATGCACATGTCACAAGCAATGCATGCTAGTGAACTCAAAACACAAAGCTAGTGAACAAGAATGCACTATGGCTATACAAAACAAGGCATGCATGACCCAAAACACTTAAATCAGACCTAGAGCGTGCTAAAACATGGCCAAAAGCTTGCTGGGGTGGAGCCAAAAACATGCTAGAATGATGGTCCAAAGCATGATGCATGTTGGGCTAGCAAGGAAGATTGCATTACAAGTGCATGAAGCATGCAACAAGTGATCAAACCAACCCAAAACAGAGCTAAGGCATGCTGAAATAAGGTCTAAGACATGCTAAGATAGAGCCAAAACATGCTAGAAAGACATGCTAAAACCTTAGGCATACAAGGCTAGTTTGCAAGGATTACACTACAAGTGTATAAAGCATGCAAGGGTGGCCTAAACTAAGCCAAAACAGAGGTATGTCATACTGAAATAAGGCCAAAAATAGGCTGAGATGGAGCCAAAATAATCTTAACAAACATGCTACTTTGATGAGCCATCAATACAAGCATACAAGAGAAGAGAAGGGGGCACAACCCCCTCCTATTTGGGACCTTAAAACACACTTTATGCCACTAAAAATCTATTGGATTTCAGTGGTTAAAAGTCCAAGAGAAGGTGATCTCAAAGGCCTAAAAGGATGGCTCAAAACAAAGCAAAGTAAGGCACAAAAGGGGGTAGACCACCCCCAACACCAAAGAGGCCTTAAACAAACATTTCAAACACTTGAAAATGAATCTTTTTGCAGTAGAAAGTTAAGCCAAAACAAGCATGCAAATAGGGTCAAATAAGCAATGAAAACAAAGCTTAAAAGGGGACTAGTGACTCACCCTTGAAGAACAAGAACAAGGCATCAACTCCAGCAACTTTTCTGAGCTAAAAACCAACTCTTGAGTCCAAACAAGACCCTCAGGTACCTTAGCAACAAGAGTGTGGTGTTTCACTAGGTGTTTGTGTGCAAAAGTGTGAAGAAACTACACTTTCAAGCACAAATATAGAGAGAGAAGGAGCAATATAGAGATAGAGATATATGTATCGCCTCAGCGAAAATTTCTGAACCTGAGACAAGAGGAAGGAGGCTCCCTTATATAGAAAACCATGCTCCAAGCTTGTTAGACAAGCTAAAGGCTCCAAGAAATCCCTCCATACACATGTATGGAGTATGCTTTCTGTGCCCAACAACTGGCAAGAAAATATCTGCAGAAAATGCAGAAAAGGTGCCGACCAGTTGAGGTGGTCGGCCGACCACTCCCACTAGTCGACCGACCACAAAAAGTGGTCTGCAAGGAGAACAACTGGTCGACAAGGGGGGGAGAGGGTCTGCACAGAGAAAGGAAGGTGGTGGCATGGCTGCCGACCACTTTAGGTGGTCCACAGACCACCAAGACCAACTGGCCGACCAGAAAACTGGCTGGCAGGGAAGAAAAGTGGTATACAGGGGGAGAAACTAGTCTACACCGCCCTGTTCCACTCTCCAGGCAAGGGAAAACAAGGTTTGGTTCAAAACCAAACCAAAAAGGAAGCAAGACAAGAGTCTGCAAGGTGAGGCGCTTAGTCGGAAGCCTCAAAAACTAGTCTACGGGCACAAAAAGCGGTTTACGAGAGGGAAAGGTGGTCTACGGCCACAAAAAGTGGTCTACAGACCTCTGTTTCCCTCTAGGAAAAGGCAACAAGGCATGGTCCGCAAACCAGGCTAAAAGGAGAACGTTAAGAGGTTTCAAGACAAGGCGCTCGGCCGAAGGCTCCGAAAACTGGGAACTAGCCTACAAGAGGGAAAAAGTAGTCTACGACTACGAAAGGTGGCCTCCAGGCCTCTCTCTCCCTCCAGGCAAGGTCAACAAGGCATGGTCCATGAACCAAGCCAAAACACAAAGAGTTCAGAGCTCGGAGGCAAGGCACTCAGCCGAAAACTCCAGAAACTCGAAACAAGCACAAACATGCGCGATCATCGAGCGCTCAATCGATGACGTCTGAGTCTTAAGGTCGGTCAAAAATGGAGTGTCTACACAACCTTAGCCCAAAGATGAACCACTTTGGTTAAGGGTTGATAGGTTAAATTTTGAAGTATAGAAGCTTCTAAGCACAAAAGCTCAAGAGAGAGAGAAATCTAGAGAGAGGGAGAGATTTTAGAGAGAGAGGCTCCCAAACTTTCTAACCTTTCAATTTGAGAGATATGGCCTCTATATATAGCAATATATGAACTTCAGGTCAAACTATTTGAATTAGGGCAGCTGAAGCAATGTGAAAACAGCTGGAGGGAAAATATCTACAAAAAATCTGAGTTTGGGACATTGACCAGCCGTCCCTGGTGGTCGACAGCAAAAATCTGCTCTCAATTTCAAATAGACATATCTCCTTCGTATGGACTCCTTTGCAGGTCATTCTTGTGCCTAAATTGAAGCCCCAAAAGTCTTCTTTCCAATAGTGGAAGCCTCACATCAAAATTTCAAGTGTTCTAATAGATATGATTCTTTTAGTGCAGACTACTCAGTTTCGGTCCTAACTGGATTGATGCCCAACTTCAACCAGCCATATCTTCCTCATCTGACCTCGGCTTGAGGAGATTCTTGAATGTAAAATGAAGCCCCGAAAGTCCAAAATCCAAATGTGGTGGCATCATAGCTAAAATGCAAGTGTACAAATGGATAGGTTCGATTTAGCGAGGGCTGCTCGATTATCTCTTATCGGTTGATGCCCAACTTCTCTCCCAACTAATTTTCTTCCCTCTCCTCTTCTTTTCTTCAAATCAAAACCTCTAAACAAGATGTTTTAAAGAATTTTTTCAAAGAGTTCACCTCTCTTTCATGCATTTCTACTTTGTCCTTGCTCGGTTTACCGAAAAGCGTAACATTTAACGAAATGCGAGCCTCGGAACATCGTAGGAACTTTGTTTCAAAAATATTTTGAAAGAGAGGGTGTGGACGCGCCCTCGGGCTTTATGCCACCACAGTTCGGACTCCCTTTTTGTGTCACAGTTCTTAATCTGAACCAAAGAGTCCAAATCCGGCAAATCGTTTTGAGAAAACAGATTTTTAGAAAAGAAGTGCCAAACATGGACTGCTTTGCCAGATACAGAGTCGCCACCTAAATATTTTTTAATGAGGGAATTTAGGAAACCCTAACTCGTTTGCCTAAGGCCACGTGTCCGTCATTACCAAAGTTGCCTCGGCTCGGGAACTTGGGTACGATTGGGGAAGGTCAGCTATGAGCACCCCCTCTCGCCCGATCCGAAGATCGGCCTCTACTAACCATGATATCCAATTTTGAAAACGTTATGTGTTCTTATTCTGGTATAATTAGCTAGAATTACTATGTGATGCGCACAGCAAAACAAGTATAGACTAGATCGCCTAATTTGGAACAAAGCATCGCATATCCGTTTGTTTGGAAAATGTTTTGAAATTTGCTACTCGCGAGTAGGTTAAAACACGGATTTTGATGAGTTGTTCCAACTCAAGCAATCCAACCTTCACCCACAGGCATTCAAGTGCGAGATGTTAAAGCACAAAATACTTACAGTGTACTCCAAGCCAAAACAAAGAACTCATTAGTAATCAATGTATGATCCAAGTCCATGTTAAGTGCCTAATGCAACGCATACAAAATGCAATTAGGATAGGCTCGGCTAATCCTAGGATGGCATGTGAAATGCAACCATTTGATGCACATATTCAAGTTAGATTTGAAATACTATGCAGTTAGTATGATGTGCCGAGCCTGATGCATGCAATACTGATGAATGATGCACGCATGCATAGCTTAAGGATGCTAAATTAAATATGCCCTAGTACTAACCATCAAAGCAGGTAAGTAAAAGGGAGAAAGAAGTGGGGGTTGGAAGACATGTACGCACGCACCAACACTTATTACAAATTTGCCCTCGCTCAGAGGGACCGAAAGAATAATACAGATTTAACTAACCTACAAGCTAATTGAATATTATAGACCAATTAAACTAGTTAAGCAAATTAACTAATCTAATAAAATAGTAAATAGCCTCGGGGAGAGGGCCCAATGCAATGTGTGCTCGGCTCCACTCAGAAGTCCACTGCCATGCACAAGTTTCCTCTGTCCACATTGTTTTCCTTCTCTGATCATTGCAAAATTCCCAAGGTGCACTCTACGAACCCTGTAGGATACCACCGGCCAAGGGAAATGGTCACCGGCCAGTGGTTAAGCTATTGGCCACCAATTGTTGGTCGGTCGGCACTAAAGATGGCCGGCCGGCCAAATCTTCCTGCAGAATCCTGTTTTGACAGCAGCAGAGGGCAAAACAAGGCATGGCAATGCATTCCAAGCAAATGTGTGCACCAACATATCCCTTATCATGTTTATGACTCAAAGGGACATAGTTCTCGATTCTCGGACCACCAATCGCGCATTTCGATGCGTGATGGCCCAAGAAACCAAGTTATGCACTTTGATTTCAAATGAAATGCACATAAACAAGCAAGGAGCTCAACCTCTATCATACTCAATTCAAGAGGCTAAGCATGCATGCCAATGCAATGTAACCTAGACGTATGAGCTAGTATGCAACATGAGCAATGCGAACAAGCATACAAGGCATGTGACGATCATACTAACCAATAAGTATGCCAAATACAATGGGGATGTTCAAGCATGCAAGCAAACATGTGACTTCATTTAATCATGCCACAACACATGGAGCAAACATGTTAGACAACCTCAACATGTGACAACACACAAGTATGCAACAACACACAAGGTAAGCATGCAACAACATACGAACTATGGACTTAAACTAATTTGGGCAGCTCTATACTAAGCCCAAAACAGTGGCCAATATGCTCAAGAATGAAGGCAAAATGACATGCAAACATGCATGCACACAAGGACCAACACCTAGGCATATAGAAACAACTCTCAAGCACACTTAAGAGGATGCAAACATGGAAAAATGGCATGCATTATAAGCTCTGAAAGTCATGTTAGAGAAGGTGTCAAACCAATCTACAATGCAAGCTAGGCATGCCACCAAGCCCAAGGACTTAAACCATGGCCATATGACATATGAAGCAAATGACCAAAATGAACTAAAACAGTCCTAAATCATGCAAAAGTAAGCCCCAAAAATCACTTAGATGGCATCTAAATGATCTAATCCTAAAGGCATACACAATGGCACAAACATGGAGCAAGAAACACCAACCTTTTAAAGCATGAAAGGGGCATCAAATGCAAGCATACGAGCATATCATGAGGATTGAAATGACATGACAAGTGGTTCCAAACCACTAAAATGATGCAAGGATGGCATGCTAGAGGGGTCAATGCTTAAGGCATACAAGAGAGGTTACATGGTAGCTATACAAAGCAAAGCATGGACAACCCAAATGACCAAAAACAGACCTTTAGCATGCTAAAACGAGCATAAAAGCTTCACAAAGCTAAGCCAAAAACATGCTAGAAACAAGGCTCAAAGCACAAGGTATGTTAAGGTAATTCATGGCATTACAAGACATGTATGCTAAGCAAGCATGGTGTGCCTAAACCAACTCACAACAATGCTATATCATGGCAAGATAGTCATAAAAAACAGTTAAGGCATGGCCAACATACACTTAAACAAGGTGCTTACTAATGAGGCTAAAATGGCCCTTTTCATGGACAACAAGGAGAGGGGGTGGCCCTCTCCTCCATAGGACCTCAAGGCACCATCCTCACCACTGAAATCTTGAGGTGAGGAGGCCCAAACAAAGTGGTCCTGGAGCTCAACCAAAATGGCACAAAATGGGGCCAAACAAGCCCTAAGAGGGGTCAAACAACCCCGAAGCTCAAAACACTCTTAAACAACTATTTTAAGCAGGTAAAAATAGAACTTTTATATGTTATATGCAAAGTCTAAAAATAGTTGCAAGATAGTCAAAAAAGCTATGCAAAAATGGAAAATAAAGGGCAAGAACACTCACCCTTGAAGAACACTTCCAAGATCACAAGACCAGACCTTCTCTTGGATCAAAACCAGCTCAAAAAGTATAAGATCAACCCTCCAATGCCTCAGCAACTAAGGAAAGGTGTAATGGTAGGTGTTTGTGTGCAATAGTAAGAACAAACACACACTTAACTCACAAAGAATGGAGGTATAGAGATAGAATAGACACACACTTCTAACTCTAAAAACCAGACCTCTGGAGCTTTTTTCCTAACCCTAATAGAGGGAGAAGAGGCTCTCTCTTATAGACAATCCCTCTTGTAAAGCTTTCAAAACAAGCTAGTCAAGAGGGAGATCCCTCCATACACGTGTATGGAGGGGAGCAAAGTGTATGCCAGCTAGCACAGCTGGCATAAAAATATCTGCAAAAACAGATGCACAGTGGTCAGCTAGCCAAAAATGTAATTTGACCAAAATAGATGGCCGGTCAACTACAAAGAGTGCCGGTCGGCCAAATATTTGGCCGGTGGCAACAAACCAGTGGCCGGTGGCCTCAAGCCATGGCCGGTGATGTGTGGGGATGGTCAACAAGCCATTCCCTGCCCCTCAAAGGCGAAACACAAGTGTTTGGTGCAAAACTAGTCACAAAACAGTCAAGCCGAGAGATCCTGAGGCAAGGCGCATAGCCAAGACCTTCGGGAACTCAAGACAAACACAAACAAGGATGATCACCGAGTGTTCAAGCGGTGACGTCCAAGTCTTGAGGACAGTCAAAAATGGGGTGTCTACAAGGGTTTTAAGGTCTAAAATCTTTGGTCAAAATAGTTTTAGTCCAAAAATGGAGTGTAAGGTTGGGATTTGACTCTCTCATTGCCGAAGAAATCGAACCTTTGCGCTGTACAACTTTCATCACCAAGTAAGCAATCAGTAGCGTCCAAGTTTTAAGGACGGTCAAAAATAGGGTGTCTACAGTTGCCCCTCTTTGACAGAGTTCGAAGTCATGAAGTGACGTGAGTGAATGTCAAAGCCTAGAGACAACCCAGTTTTATAAGGCCGAAGACTTGGACAAATAAACAAAATGCAAATGCAGTTGGTTGAACCCAAGGGTTGCCTATGTATCCCTTTGCAAGGAATCAAACCAGCATAGTTTAGGGGCAGAATGCAAAATGATACACAATGCAACAAAATAGTGCAAATGATATACAATACACTGAAATAATCATACCACAAGCAGCGTAAAACCACACAAATATCACAAAGAGATGGAGATGCAAAATCAAACTACGTTTAAGATAGAAAAGGTGCCGGAACCCTCAAACCACAATTCTCTTAGTGGGATAAGCGTGTGCACATCTAAAACTATGTGTTTCGCAGAAATAATACAAGTAATTGGATGGGATGATATAAGTGAGGAATGATCTGCTCGGGAAAGATCATGATCCCAAATGCTGAATGCAACAAAACAAAATACGATGCAATGGATGCAGTGAATAAAGCACAGGCCGAACCACATTTTACCTAGAAAAGGTATGGACACAAAACAGATCACGTCTAACACAGAAAAGGTGCCAAAACCCTCAGACCACAATTCTCGTAGTGGAATAGGCGTGTACACATTATCACATAACTATTCTTCAATGAAAGAAATGTATGAGTACATGCCAGACTAAGCTTAACATGGAAAGGATGCAGGCAAAGATGCATACGATAAATGTTATATGTAATGCAATAGACGTAATAGATGATGTAGTAGCTAGGAAGTGAAGGTACCTTACAGGGGCAATCGACAATGACTCACCTCATGCTGCTGGGGATCTTCCTCTTCTGCATCTTGCGTTTCCGAACAACAGTAATACTTTCCTTCCTGACTATGTTCGCAACTTTCCTTATTCTCCAACAGGGTGACAAACTAGGTTGGTTCAGTATCCAAGGTCGAGGTGTATACACGCTACCTCAACCTATGGGGCTTCTATACAGATTTCAAGCCGGGGATACACACCTGGGTATTTAAACCAGACTTTAGTCTCAGAAATTTCGAACCTTTGCGTTCTAGGCATCGGCTATTCGAACTCTAGTTTCCACTGTCTCAGTTGATATCCTAGGAACTCACCGCAAGCACAGACAGGTGGCTATACTAGAGCACCAGAAGTAGTTTGGGCACGACAAACACCAAAGGAATTGCACCTTCAGAGGATTTAAGGTCTCCTAGACCAGATGAATGCACAAGACAGTGCGATGCAGAGTGAATGTACAAAAAGTGCTATACAGGTGCACAAGACAGTGCGAATGAAAGTGCACAAGACAGTGCAACGCGGGGTGCACAAGATAGTGCGATGCAGGGTGAATGCACAAACAGTGCGATGCAGAGTGAATACACAAAACAGTACTATACATGTGCACAAGACAGTGCGGTGCGCAAGACAACGCGATTGTAATGCACAAAAAAATGCGAATACGTCCAAACACGCCTCACACGAGTGGAGAAAGAGTGAATAAATGCGCAAGAAAGCGCGAATGTAAATTTCACAAGAAAGTGCGACGCGCAAGAAAGTGCGACGCGCAAGAAAGCGCGAGTGTAAACTGCACAAAAAAGTGCGATGCGCAAGAAAGCGCGAATGTAAACTACACAAAAAATGCAATGCGTAAGAAAGCGCGAGTGTAAACTGCACAAAAAAGTGCAAAGCGTAAGAAAGCGCGACTGTAAACGCAGGATTTTAAGGTCTCCTAGACCAAAGAATGCACAAGACAGTGCGAGCGAGGCACAAAGTGTAAATGCACGAGACAGTGCGAGTGAGACACAACCACAAGGTGCACAAAATAGTGCGAGTGATACACAACCACAAGGTGCACAAGATAGTGCGAATGATACACAACCACAAATAGCACAAGACAGTGCAGTGATACACAACCACAAGGTGCACAAGACAGTGCGAGTGAAATAGATGCACTGAGTGAGATTATTGTGCAATAGATGCATGATGTTAATTGAAAGCATGTTCTATGCATGAAATAAACATATTCTATGCAAGAGACAAAAGCATATTATATGCAACATTAAAAGCATATTCTACGCAAGAAACAAGAGCATATTCTATGTAATATTGAAAGAATATTCTATGCAAGAGACAGGCATATTCTATGCAACATTGAAAGCATATTTTATGCAAGAATCATAAATGATGTGCGGCACGCATGCAATAGAAGTGTATATGAAAGTATACATTCTATGCAAGAAGGGAGGCAAATATGTACTTTGGTGCCTCGAATTTACCTCTCGAAGGACTATGCAACGTGCTTAAGTCAAAAATGGCACACCCTGTTCAAACTGGTGAGGGGTAACATTTGCATGCTACTTTAATTGCCAATCTAACTTGAAGCAGGCTTAAACTTGGGGTCGAGGTACACTCATACTCCAGAGAAGGGCGAGGCCTGAGAAGGTGCACCTGGAATGCAGTCTCGAACTTTACTGAAATTGAAACACACTAAGATGCTCCAAATTTTCCCTCTTTTCTTTTGCTTTGTAGTCCGGAACCTATGTAGCTTCAGATAGGTCCTGGTTCGGTTGTTCACACATGACCTGGGTTGAACCTTGCAGTTTATGAAAGAAAGGATCCTGTTTTGCACATATATGGAGAATAACACAGCACTCTGAGCACAAAACGATTTTTTTTTGAAATTGATATTGAGAAAGAATTCTTAACCGGGTATTGAGCCTACGACTGACCATAGTCAAAATGACTCAACAAAGGAAAAACAACCTAAACACATCTATTGACACTCAAAACGACTCAAAACAAAAATCGAGACAAACGACAAACAACAAACACAGCATTCGAATGTATTCCAATGGCGAGAGACCTCTCAGTTCACGAGGAGCTTGTTTCTCCGGGTATTGTTTCCCACCCTTTCTTATTTGTGATTCTCACATCACTCTGGCACTCAATCTTTTTTTCTAAAAAGCCATTTTCTCGCTTTTTCTCTCAGCGCACATCTCTCTATTATTTAATCTCACTTCTTTTTTTTATCCCTCCCCTGGGTGGTTGATGGATAAAAAGGAAGTTGTGGGCTCTTGCCCCTAGTATTCTACTAGATTCTCCTTCTTTCGCTCACAACTCGCGAACTTTCCCACAGAGGGGTTGCACTACAACTGGGTGTGCAGTAGATCCGCAACTGACATTGGTTGACGACGCCACTGGTTTAGCTTGATCGAGGTGAGTTACAGCATGTCCCTCCGGCCAGGTATACAATTGATTGGTCTCACACATTGCATTTTCTACGTCCCCATTCCGGGTCCGATGCCAATTTGGGTGCGATCGTCCGGATGAAGGAACCGAACATTCCGCTCCAGTTCATGCTTCACACTTAGCTTGGTACCTCGCTGCTTGGAGGATATGAGAGCTTTTAGCCCTTTTCTTGTTTGCTTCAGTTGTGCCCTTTCTGGCGAATGTGGTGCCCTCTCTGGCAAATATGGTGCCTTTCCTAGAAAGTATGTTGACAATGGGGAAAAGACAGGAAACCTGACTCAACTGTGCTCCTAGTTCATCATTTTGACCATTTTTTTTGATTTTCTATTAAAACAATTTTGACCAATATAAGAGTTAGATTAGCATGCTTGTTCAACTTTCTGATTTGAAATCATGCAAGTCAAGTTGTAAGCACTGCAAATTTTCCTTTTTTGGGTCCAAGAAATGGTCTAGTTTTGGAAAAAATGAAATAATTTTTGAGAAAACTAGTCAACCTCACTAAAAATCCTAAAAAACCATTTTTGCAAATGGCCATTGCTCGGCCAGCATAGAATCTACTCTTGAGATGCAGAACCTCAAATCTGAACTTTTAATCATCTTGCAGCTGAATCTTTCTAACGGAATAGGACAACCGAGTTTGAACGAAGATGAGCCAATTCGCATATGGATAGGATAGCCGAGTTGAACAAGGATAAGTCAATCAATATGGATGGGTGAAAATGATTGGGGCCGGACTTCAGGATGAAGTTGCCTACGTATCCTAAACATGGGAATTAGGCCGTACGTAGTTCCGGGTTGGGTTCACTCGGGTATTAACACTCTTCTTTTGCACTTCAACTTTTTCCAAGGCCACCCTTTCTGAGTTTTCAACCTTGCGAGCTTAGTTTTTCTTTTTCTAATTTTTTGTGCTCTAACTTTTGCCTAGGTTGCTCTTTCAGGTTTTTGGCCTAGCGAGCCTCTCAAGGGTAGTATTTCTTCAACGTGTCCATGTTGATTGGTTGGGAGAATTCGAGGCCATCTAGGTCCATAAGAATGACAGCTCCACCCGACCAAATTGATTTGATGATGTAAGGATCAATCCAATTAGGTCTGAACTTGCACCTAGGGTCGTGGATGGGAGCTCGGTTGTCTTTGAGCACCAAATCCCCATCTTTAAGATTCCTTGACTTAACTTTCTTGTTGAAAGCCCTGGCAATTCTACGTTGATAACCTTGGACATGGTACAGCACTTTCAGCTTCCTCTTGTCGAACAACATAAGTTCCTCAAACTTGCTCTGCAGCCAATCCGCTTCCGCTATCTAGCACTCAGCCATAACCCGAAGTGATGGAACCTCAACTTCAATCGGCAGAACAGCTTTCATCCCATAAACCAGAGAATACGGAGTTGCCCCAATAGAAGTTCGAATCGATGTCTGGTAGCCCCAAAGAGCAAATGGCAGCTTATCTGGTTAGTCCTTGTAGGTTTCCACCATCTTTTGTAGAATGTGCTTGATGTTCTTGTTGGTGGCCGTAACAGCTCCGTTGGTTTGCGGCCGATATATGGATGACTTATGAAAAGCCACGTTGTACTTCTCCAACAAGTCGATCACTTCCTTCTTAAAGTGGGAACCATTGTCCGAGATGATCTCATTCAGGACCCCATAGCGACAGATGATGTTATTCTTGATGAACTTGGCTACATGTGACGTTTTCAGCACTGCTTAGGATTGGGCCT
Source organism: Camellia sinensis (assembly GCF_004153795.1). Lineage (NCBI taxonomy): Eukaryota > Viridiplantae > Streptophyta > Magnoliopsida > Ericales > Theaceae > Camellia > Camellia sinensis. The sequence continues at coordinate 1,425,626 of NW_021024726.1, forward strand.
CGACTCATTTTGTAAAGTAGTCTAACGCCACCAGGATGTACTTATGCCCATTTGACCCCTTCGGAGTAACTGCCCCAATAACATCAATTCCCTAGACTGAAAATGGCCATGGTGAAGTCATGTTGTACAGCTTTGACGGCAGGATGTTCATGCGATTTGCATGAATTTGGCATTTGTGGCATCGCCAAACAAAACCAATACAATCCTCCTCCATGGTTGACCAGTAGTAACCCTGCTTGAGAATCTTTCGAGCTAGCTCTCCCCGTTTATGTGCGATCCGCACTCTCCTCCATGGATGGCCTTCATTAGGCGCTTCGACTCTTCTTCATCAACACACAACTTGTGCATTCCCAAATGGCTCCGTTTGTACAATTTACCACCGCAAATGATAAACTGAGCAGCCATTCGCCGTATTGCCCTTTTATCTTTGGCATTTGCCCCTAGTGGATAAGCCTCCTTCTCCAAGAAGTTCTAGATATCATGATACCAAGGGTTTTGATCTTGTACTTCTTTTATGGCAGCGATCAGCGAACCTGTTGCTCTCTCTTAACAGATGCGTGAAGGTTAGTTTTTCAAACCTGGGAATTAGAACATCCAGGGTTTGGTGATAGATTTTCATCCTTTCCTCCTTAACCTTCCAGTCTCCTTTTGCTTGAGACACAACCAGGTTCGAGTCGCCAATGACGTCCAACCGTTTTGCCCCTAGTTCCAGGGCGGCTTCTAAGCTGGTGATACATGCCTCGTATTCTGCTTCATTGTTTGACACCTTGAACCGTAGTTTAAAAGCTAAGGGTATATGGAAATTGTCGAGTGCTATCAACAACACCCCTATCCCATAACCGTATTGGTTAGATGCTCCGTTAAAGTACATAGTCCAAATCTCTTCTTCAACCTGCAGAATGACCTCATCCAGGAACAGATACTTTACTGCTTCGTCCTCCTCCACTAGGTGATTGGCTAGGAACTCCGCTATCGCTCTCCCCTTCACAGACTTGTGAGTTATATAGTTCAAATCAAATTCAGAGAGAAGAAGCAACCAACGGGCTAGCCTACCCGTAAATGCTGGTTTCTCGAAGAGATATTTGATGGGATCTAATCTCGAAACCAAAATTACGGTGTGAGCTAACAGGTAGTGCCTCAACTTCCTGGTAGCCCATACCAAGGCCAAGCAAGCCTTCTCCAGCGGAGTGTATCGGATCTCATATTCTAGCATCTTCTTGCTCAGGTAATAGATGGCCTTCTCTACTCTATCCTCAGATTCCTGCGCAAGCATGCAGCTCATTGTCGTGTCGATTACTGACAAGTACAAAATCAATGGCTTCCCTGGCTCTGGCAGTGACAACACGAGTGGGTTCTGTAAGTACTACTTGATCTGCTCAAAAGTAACCTGGCATCGGTCATCCCATTGGAATTTCTTTCTTTTCTTCAGAAGACCAAATAGTGGTTCACAAGTCAAGGTTAATTTTGTAATAAACCGTCTTATGAATTGCACTTTACTTAGAAAGCTCACACCTCCTTTTCAGTCCTTGGTGGTGGCATTTCTAGGATGGCCTTAATCTTAGAAGGATCAACCTCAATGCCCCTTTGTGTAATCAAGAACCCCAACATTTTTCCTACTGTGACACCACAAGTGCATTTTTGTGGATTCAGACACAACCGATATTCTCTGATCTGTTGGAAAAATTTCTTCAAGGCGGTGTAGTGGCCCTCTCTTTCCTTGGACTTGACAATCATGTCGTCAACGTACACCTCAACCTCTTTGTGGATCATATCATGCAAGATAGTGGTTGCAGCCCGTTGATAAGTAGCCCCAGCATTTTTCAGACTGAACGGCATCACCCAGTAGCAGTAGGTTCCCCACGACATGGTGAAGGCAGTCTTCTCCCTATTCTTAGGTGCCATCAAGATTTGGTTGTACCCGAAAAACCCATCCATAAATGAGAGCAACTCATGGCCTGCGGTGAAGTCCAACAATTCATCGATGTGCGGTAGAGAAAAGTCGTCCTTCGGACTAGCTTTGTTCAAATCTCTAAAATCCACAAACACCCGAATTCTGCCATCTTTCTTTGGCACCAGAACAATACTGGCCAACCACGTAGGATACTCAGATACTAGCAAGAACCCTGCATCTATCTTCTTGGTGACCGCTTCCTTGATTTTCAAAGCCCAATTTGGGCGTATTCTCTGAAGTTTCTGCTTGACGGGTCGGGCCTTAGGGTCAAGAGGGATCCGGTGCTGTACAGTCCAGGCTGTTTTCGGAAAGAGCTGCGAGCGCTTAGTCGCTTTATTAAAATTTCAAAGATTTGTTTTGTCACGTGGTCTACGAAGACATGCCTGGAATCGATACCTAACGATC
>NW_021024727.1:0-17143 GCF_004153795.1 Camellia sinensis
CAAACTTCTACATTACAAACATGCATGCAAGGATAGAGCTTCAATTTAACAACAATGAACCAATTCATGACTTAGTTCTACAATAAAGTATGAATCATGCAAGAACAACTCAAAGACACCATTAAGATGATGAATGATCTACCTTAGGTGTAGAATTCGAAGTAGAAGTGAAGGAGCTCAAATAGACAGATACTTCAATTTCAAGCAATTCTTCGCGTTGACTAAGCCAAACCCCCAAGAACGATTCTATTCTCTCCCCCTCTCTCCCTCAAGGTCGGCAAGAACAAGAAGAAGGCTGAGGAAAATGTTTTTGGCTCAAGTATAATGACCTCAAGATGTAGAGGTAGTGGCCCACTCAAGGGCATAACGGTAATTAAGTCCAACTCTTTAATTAGCTTATTAAATCTAATTTACGCATACCTAATCAGTTTTCAGGTAAATATACCATAAAATTACATTAATTATGAGGATCATAAAACACTAACCAATTACCGGTTCGGCCGCCGATAAGGCCTTCAATCAGTAGTTTAAACATAAAACATGAACATATCAAACAAACAGTCAACAGATAGAATGCAATTCAAACAGATGTATTCAATCTATTCAGTTTCAATTTCGGTCAGTCAGTTCAGTACTTTTAGTCAGTTCAATTATCAGTCATGATCAGTTCAGTTTAACGGTAATCGATGTTTATCGCAATTAATCAGTCATTAATCGGTAAACAGTATGAGGGTTGTTACAGAAATGCTACAACTAACACGTATTCAATTTGAAATTGAAACACAATGCAGTTAGCATGATGTGCCGAGCCTGGTGCATGCAAGACAAATGTATGAATGCACGCATGCATAGCATAAGGTATGCTAATTTAAATATGCCCTAGTCTACCATCATAAGTGGGTAAATAAAAGGGAAGAAAGACGTAGGGTTGGAAGACATACACACACTCATGCACACTTATTACACATTCACCCTCGCTTAGAGGGACCAAAAGAATAATACAAATTAATTAACCTACAAGCTAATTAATTATTACAGACCACCTAATTAATTAAGCAAATTAACTAAGCTTAAGAAAGCAGTAAAGGTCTCGGGAAGAGGATCCAATGCACGTGTGCTCGGGTTTGCTCGGAAATCCAACGCCATACACAAGTTTGCCTCTGCTTTGACTGTTCTGTTTCTCTGAAAATTGCACAGCTCCCAAGGTTGCTTCTCTAAGTGTTGTGGAACACTACCGGTTGAGTGAGAACACCACCGGCCAGGTAGAATAGTCACCGGCCACAAACTTATACTCTCGGCCAAATATTATTTGCCGATCGGCACTCAATACTGCCGGCCGGCCAAATCTTCCTGTTGAATCTGTTTTTGACAGCAGCGAGGGCAAGACATAGCATGGCAATGCATTTCAAGCAATGTATGCACCAACCACACTCCTTATCATATTTATGACTCAAAGGAGGATGGGCATCGATTCTCGGGCCACCAATAACGCATTTCCATGCATGATGGCCCAAGGGACCAAGTATGCATTTTGATTTCAAATGCAATGCACACACACAAACCAAGGCCCAATCCCTATCACTAGATCAAGGGACAAGGCATGCATGCTAGATGGAATGCAACCTAGGCATGCAAACTAGTATGCTATATGAACATGGGGGGAAGCATGCAACAAAATGCAAAATAGCTAAGCATGTGTCAACAAGGCAGGTAATGAGCATGCAAACATTATGCAACCGAAGCATGCAAGCATGCAGCGATCTGATCACATTTGAACAACATGCGAAAGGTGGACTTAGACCAATATGGACGAGCCTCGGCCATGTCTAAATAGGAAGCCAAAATGCTATGGAATGGACGCAAATACACACGCAAACAATGCATGCAAAAATGGCCCAACGCTTAAGCATTAAAGAACATCTTTTAAGCACACTTAAAAGAGGATAATCATGGACAAATGGTATGCACATCAAACTCTGAAAATCATGTTAAGATGATATCAAATCCAACTACCAATGAAAGCAAGGCATGCAACCAAGCCCAAGAACTTAAACTATGGTTAAATGACACATGAAGCAAATGACCAAAGTGGACCAAAACAGTCCCAAATCATGTTAAGGCAAGTCCTAAAAACCACCTAGATGGCATCTAAATGATCTACACATGGAGGCATACACAAATGCTTAAACATGGAGCATACAACACAACCTCTTAGAGGCATTAAAGAGGCATCAAAGGCAAGGATACGAGCATGTTATAAGGACTGAAATAACATGATAAGTGGTTTCAAACCACTGAAACAATGCAAGTAATGCATGCTAGAGAGGCCAAAGCTTAAGGCATTCAAGAGGGATTGCATGGTAGCTATACAAAGCAAGACATGAATGACTCAAATGACCTAAAACAGTCCCTTAGCACATCAAAATATGTATGTAAGCTTCACAAGGCTAAGCGTAAATCATGCTAGAACAAGGGTCTACACCTAAAGCATGTTAAGGCAAAAATGTGGCATTGCAGGACATGTATGCAAGGCATGCAAGGTGTGTCCAAACCAACTAAAAACAAAGGCATATTACAACATAATAAGCACAAAAATCAGTTGAAGCATGGCCAACATACACTTAAACAAGATGCTCCCTCAAGAGGCAAAAATAGCCCTTTTCAAGGACAACAAGGAGAGGGGGTGGTCCTCTCCTTCTTAGGACCTCAAGACACCATCCTCACCTCTGAAATCCCTCAAGATTTCAGTGGTGAGGAGGCCCAAACACAATGGTCCCGGAGCTCAATCGAAATGGCACAAAACGAAGGCGAAACAAGCCTTAAGAGGGGTCAAACAACCCCAAATCTTAAAACACCCTTAACAAACTATTTAGAGCACTAAAAAAAAAGACTTTTCTATGTTATATGATAAGCTCAAAAATAGATGCAAGATAGGTTAAAAAGCTTTGCAAAAAAGGGATAAAAAGGGACAAAAGTCTTACCCTTGTAGCACAGCAGCAAATCAGCAACTTTTGGACAAAAAAAAAAGGCTTCAAATCACCCCAAGAATCACCTCCAAGGATCTTAGCTTAATAAGGGGAGTAGAGAACTAGGTGTTTGTATGCAAAAGTGCAAAGAAAATGCACTTTTGAGCACAAACAAGCCCTAAACCTTAGAGAGAGAGGCAGAAAATGTAGAGAGATAGAGAGATTTTTTTGCTTCAAGTTGTATATCTCTTCATTCCTCTTTTTTTTTTTTGTGTTATGTGAGAGAGCTTGATTGATATAGATATGTATCAATCTGCAGCTCCTCAGAACACCCACGTCCAAGCATGGGCTGGAGTATGGCCTAGAATGACAACTACCAGCTGTCTACAGAAATATCTGTTGAAAACCACACTTGGCCGGCCAGCTATCAAAGTGGTCGACCGGCAGTTAAATTGGCCGGCCGGCCATCACATTTGGCCGATGGCAACAAAACACAGCCGGTGGCCTCAAGCCATGGCCGGTGGAATGTGGGGATGTCCCAAAAGCCATTCTCTGCCCTCCAAAGCAAAAACACAAGTGTTTGGTGCAAAACCAGACACAAAACGGTTGAGTCGAGAGATTCTGAGGCAAGGCGCGCAACTGAGGCCTCCGGGAACTCAAGACGAACATAAACAATGATGATCACCGAGTGTTCAAACGGTGACGTCCAAGTCTTGAGGACAGTCAAAAATGGGGTGTCTACAGCATGCATGGGTATAATTGTTTTGAATTTGTGTAGTTGAGCACCAAACGTAGGATCCATGTAAATTTTAAGTTGAGGCTTATGTTTTTAACCATTTCTTCATCATGTGAGTTGAGAATGAGGGAGATATGCCACATGCATGTACAATCTATGGGAGTAGGAGTTCGAATGGTTGAATTTATCTTGTTGGACACGAATTTCATGTAAATTGGAACATGCATGTGATTAATTAGCAAAAATTGAGCTTCATTGTGATGTAAATTAGTGCTTGTACCATGTTAGTACTCGAATATATGAAGTTGGAGTCGAAACCATGCATTTGGAACCTTTGAATTCGAAGTTGGAGCTCAAAGAACAGTTCTGGAAATTTTAGAAATTTTGATGTCCGCTCGAACGGGGAAACCGCCGCTCGAGCGTGAATTTCGTGCTCCCAGCACTTTTTACAGACATGGTGTCCGCCCGAGCGGGGTATTTCACGCTCGAGCGTGGAGCCACGTAGAGAGGCCTTCCACTCGAGCGCCGAATTTCGCGACCGAGCGTAATTTTGAGGCATCTAGTACTTTTGCAGGCCTTAAGGGTCCGCTCGAGCGGGGAATTCCACGCTCGAGCGGGGACCCTGTTTTCTGAAACTCTGTTTTTGCACTCTGTGTTCTGTTTTCCGTTCTCTTTCACTTACAAGCACTCTTAGACATATGTTAAGCATTGTAAATGAGTTAAAGAGATAAGAATGAAGCCTAAAGAGGAAAAATGTGAATTTTGAACGGATTGAATTATTAATGACCCTTCTATGTTCATGGCATGTGTAGGGTCGAGTTCCAGGGCGAACCAATCAATCGATCACTGTGAGTAATATCTTAATAAGGTATTGTAGTATGTTATTGTCCAATTGTTACTTCTATGTAAGTTTTGCAAGTTCATTAAATTGAATGCTGGACAACGATTGAAATGAATGATTGAGCTAAAGGCCGATTGAATGAATGATTGGGCCGAAGGCCGATGGAAACGAATGATTGGGTTAAAGGCTGATTGAAATGAATGATTGGGCCAAAGGCCGATTGAAATGAATGATTGGGCCGAAAGCCGATGGAAACGAATGATTGGGCCGAAGGCCGATTGATGCGAATGATTGGGCAAAAGGCCGATTGACATGAATGATTGGGCCAAAGGCCGATTGACATAAATGATTGGGTCGAAGGCCGATTGATGTAAATGATTGGGCCGAAGGCCGATTGACATAAATGATTGGGCCGAAGGCCGATTGGTGTAAATGATTGGGCCGAAGGCCGTTTGTTGTACTGTTTCAATAATTGCTAATGTAACTTTCTTATTTGATATTATTCACTGGGCATTCGCTCATACTCATTCATGTACATGTAGGTGAGCTAAGGGACGTCCAAAATTAGCCCCGGTGAAATTGTGAGAAACAGTCAGAGTTTTGAAGAGTCAGCCAAAAAGTCTCACGCACGAGACTGACTTCACCTTTTGTCATTTTGTTTATGCAGTTATGTTGGCAAAGTCTTCGTATATGTCTGTACATAGTTACCTCGGGTTGGCTTACTTTTGTATGATTCTGTATGTGCAGTGTTTTGTATTAGTACATAATCTGTTGTGAGTTATTAGCATATAAATGTCTGAAATGTTATGATGTGCATATAAGCACAGCTCTATGGACAAAGTTTTAAATTGCTTCCGTTTGGCCCCTTTTACTCTGATGAGTTTTGACTTATTTAAATGGAGGTCGTAGGTAATTTCAGGATTACTGGCCGGTTATGGCCTTAACCTATAAGGGCGGGTTCGGGTCATGACATAATTACTATACTTTTGGGACGAAACTATTTGGTCACTAAAAGTGCATTTATTCGTTATAATATTTTTAAATTTTTGTCGGTAAAAATGTATATATATATTTTTTAAGACATGTCTTCTGATAATTTTTGTAATAAAATTTTCACTTTTAGATACAAAAAAATTTGTTCCCCAAAACCCTTTTGTTGAAAATATACACATAAAAGAAAATAAAAACTAAGTTAATGAAAATAGACACCAAAAAATATTTTCATATTTAAAAAAATGCCCCCCAAAAGAGAAAATTATATAAAAATGAGAAGTGTTTTTTTCCTTTTTCATATTTTTTTACGAAATTAGTTTTTTTTTAAAGAATAATTTTTGAAAACTTAATCAAACAATACAAGGTTCCTAGTGGTTACACATTATTATTTGCACAGACATTGCTTGTAGCAAGAAACTTTTATATATATATATATATATATATATATTTGCTACACAAAAATGCGTATTATTATTTATATTAAAAATGTATAATTTTATTTCTAAATTATAAATTGTCATAACTCTATTAAGATGACATTTATCAAAAAAATACGTAACTTGTACCAAAAAAATACATAACAAGGTACAAATTGCATACCGAAAGGATTCCTTATGTGTATAGTAAGCTAAAGAAATAGAACACCATTTATAAATGCAAATACAATCAAAACATTCTTAACGAACAATGCAATCAAAACACTTGCTCCTAAATGGCTTTTAAAATCCATTGAATGAAAATAATATAATCTTATTTCCACTACATGAGTGCTTTGTCGGTAGACTATCACACTTATGCCTGTTGAAGCAACATCTTTCAGGTTGAGTGCCAATGCAATCTAGATCTATCTTTTTAGTTCTGTAATTAATTGAGCTTTGTTTTAAGGTAACCAACCATATATCTCAACTTTTTTAATGGTTCACTAACCGTTGATCATATATATATATATATAATATTAGATATTTATCAACTTCTTCAAGGAGGTAGCTCAGTGATGAGGATGTTTGTTTTTCATAAATTATATAAATAGTCTTTAAAGTATACTATATCTATTTTATTTTTATTTTTAATCTTTAATTTGTATCAATCACACTCCTAAATCTTAGACATTAGTAAAATGTTTTCCCTTCCAATAGCTATTGTTAACTTTAGATGGAAAATGCTAACATCATGCTTATATCAAGTTTTGATGGGTCTAATTAAACCAAAAAACATTGATCGAACAACGGATAAAATATTAAGGTTTAATGCAACATATAGAAATTGGGGTTTAAGGGGGTTTTTTTTTGTAGGATTATCTCAGCAAATTAGAAGCTCAACAGAAAAAAGATTAACTTGTAGTAATATGAGAAAATCACAACACTAATTACGGTATGTGTTTTAGTTCTTGAAATTAATTTGTTTTGTATGTTGAATTCACGTATTACCCAAATAGTTTATGGCTTGTATAATATAAGGTTGATGTCAACATTTTCAGTCTAAAGTTAACGACAGTTATTATAGATCACATTGAATTGATCATATGCGAAGTTGAAGGATGTAATTGAAACAAACTAAGAATTAGGGACCAAAATGAAATATGTGGTATATTTTAGAGACTATAAGTGTAATTTATCCGTCTTGATATGAACCGTAAACTTAGATGTCTTAGAACAATTTTTACAAGTGTTGTATCCAGTCTTAATTGATGCATGAAGTTTGCAAACAATTGTAGATATTTAGTGTTTATTGTGTAAAAGTGAGTCCAACGTGATCTTACCTTAAAAGATTTCTAGTTAATTAAATAATAATAATAATAATAAAATATATAATTGAAAAGGATGAACATTAAGGTAACTAAAGTTTATTGTTGAATGAATTGCAGTATATAGTCAAAAGGATCACATGAATTCACATTCAAACTAAGGATAAACCCATAATTAACTACTATATAATATATATAGTTCGCATGCGTATCTCTTTTCATCTCATTTGCACATTGATCTATTTAATATATTAAACCATATAATATATTATTATATATCAACTAACATCTTATTATTATATTTAAAATGATGTTATCAAGACGGCTGACCCCAAAAACGCAAGATTACATCACCAACCACTAATTTCCTAGTTCTAGTGTTTATGAGCACATTCCATCTTTTTCTTTTTCTTTTTTTAATGCTAAATCTATCTGTAATTTTTTTTTTGTAAAAGAGAAATAAAAGTTTTACCTCTTTTCCTTTCTTTTTATTTTTAAATTTAAATTTGCAAAGCTATCTAGCAAAGCTTGTACTAAATCTTTAGTGGTCATATAGCTTGAAGCCGAGAACCAATCACCTAAAATCTTTCTTGTCCAAAAATCTGAGACCCTACTCTTTTAAAAAGGTTTTTTTTTTTTTTAAAAAAAAATTTACTTTTAAGACTTGTTTAGATGCTAAAAGTGCCAAAAAAGAGTTGTAACTACTTTGTAATTGAAGAGTTCTGATTTTTTTTATTTTTTTTATTTTATATAATTAGGTTGATTTACATGCCAATATATCTTATTCCAACGCCAGTAATTGAAAAATTATGTTGCTTCATGTTCAACCTATAAGTCACTTAGTTTATTTATTTATATATTCAATTTAAATATTTGTTAATTATTAATTTAAATTTTATATCTACAATTTTCTTTTTTTAATTTTTAATAAACATATATATATATATATATATATTAAGAGTGGTGTTACATCCCCTAATAAATATACATACATCACCCCCATTTTGATCTCTAATGAGGTGGAAGAAAGAGAGAGGAGTGTAGATCTCCCTTCACACAGTTCATTCTATGTCATTAGGAGTGGATTAGGGGTGCTCAATTAGCTCCCAAGCATTTTTCTTGACGTAATTACATTGACATCCATTTTTAGTAAGAATAAGTGACAAAATTAATGTAGATGTCGTGTAAAATAAATAATTACAATAAAATTGAGAGTGTAATTTATAATTGAGCCGAGCTAAAGGCTTCTTTGTGAGTTGGGCGCCATAATGGACCGGGGTAATGTTTGATGTAGCCCAGTCTTAGAGTTAGCAAGCTTGACCCAAGCGAAGTACGGACCGAGCTATGGATTGAGGGGCTTGGGCCTTGCGTGATCGACCTCATCCTGGTTAGCCCGGTGAGGGATTGCTGCAGCTAGCTCGGTTTGGACAACTAGAACCGAGGTATACTTGGACGGGGACCGAGCTAAGCACGACGTGTAGAATCACCGAATTGAGTATGTCAAAGGTAAGTGTTAGGTCGGTCATACTGCCATCCAACCGTGGTAAAACCATCTCACTTGGTTTAAGCAATGAGGAGGGTGTTGAAGGATAAGCATTATCTTTCAGGAGTGTGATTCTTGGGAGGACTCTACATGGAGAGATAAGAGTCCTACTAGGATTATGCCATGCGGAATCTATAAAAACTCACAACATAACCTATGTAGAGGTAACACAACTTTGATTCTCGAATACACAGAGCTTTTATCTATTTGTCTATTTTGCTGACTTAGGCATCGGAGAGGTATCCGGCACACACCCGCCGGCTAGCTCACGTTTATGTTTTCAGAGAGTAAAGCGACGACATTTGGAGGAGTGTAGACTTGATCAACAGGATTATATGAGAAGATTATTTTGTGCTCGTACAATTGACACCGTCTGTGGGAATTCCAGAAAGAACAAAACCTCTTGATCAAGTTTTTCCTCTCTAATTGGAAGCAATGGCGCACAATGAAGATTTGCCGCAATCCGCTATTGACAGACAAACTCCAGAGAGGGGTGGGAGGCACGAGGGCTTGCCTTCTATCCCTCCCATGGCGGATTTAGAACCCCAACGACAGAACCCCCGGAGGGATGCAAGGGGGAGGCGGGCTAACAGCCCCCGTTGCTCCCAAAGTCCTGAAAAACAGAGGCGGAGGATCGACCCTCAAGTTCTGGAAGATCGCGTAAAGGAGCAGGATAAGTTGATACGAAGGATGGCGGCGGACATGGAGTCAATGAAGCGCTAGATAAAAGAAAAAAGGGTGACGACAAGAGAGGGGAGCAAAAGCAACACGCCCCCTCGCCACTCGGAAGATCGTGGTAGGCATACCATACCATCGCAAGCAGAGAGTAGGAGCCTGAGAATAGGCGACACTTAATCAAGGACTTCGAGGACTCGTCACTCCAGGTTTGAGAGAACAAGAACTGAGAGGTCGTTTATTGAGGGAAGTACCTATCGGCCATCGCACACGCACCAGACGTCATTTAGGCACACGGAGTTTCCCAGATCGAAAAAAGGGGTGACGACAGGAGAGGGGCGAGAAAGCAACACGCCCCTCGCCACTCGGAAGATCGTGGTAGGCATGCCACGCCATCGCAAGCAGAGAGTAGGAGCCTGAGAATAGGCGACACTCAATCAAGGACTTCGAGGACTCGTCACTCCAGGTCTGAGAGAACGAGAACTGAGAGGTCGTATATTGAGGGAAGTACCTATCGGCCATCGTACACGCACTAGACGCCATCTAGGCACACGGAGTTGCCCAGATCATCTGACTTGCGAACTGTGCTTGAAGAAAGGGTGCGATGGAAGGAGGATGTCAGGGCACGCGACCCGCGCAGAGTTTCAGCCCTTCAGCGATTGGCCCTTCGAACGCATACCAGCGTCAAGGTAGGAATGCCAATGTCGCGTCTTGCTTATGAACCAACAGATAAAGCATTAGCAAGGTTATAGAGCTTGCCGTTCGTTCTGGTAATTAAGAATGCACCACTACCTTCGGGCTTTCACCAGCCCAAATTCACCACTTATGAGGGGAAGACGAACCCCTACATGCACTTTTGCCACTTTCGCCAAGTTATGGCAGTATACCGGCGAAACGAGGCTCTAATGTGCATCTTGTTTCCATCTAGCCTAGGCGATCACGGTCTAACTTGGTTCGAAAGGCTACCAGAAGGCAGCATTGCCTCCTGGGCACAATTGGCAAAGGCGTTCGTGACAAGGTTTAGAACGAACACCAAGACATCAGTGGAGATCGATCAGCTACTCTACATTAACATGGGCGACAAAGAAACATTGAGATCCTACAACAGTCCCTACTGGGAAACTTTCAACCAGATAGGAGATTGCCCCACAAATCTCGCCATCGTACAATACAAAACGAGTCTACCAATTAACAACAAATTGAGGGACTCAATTACTATGACACCACCCCTCACGATGAAGGCCTTAATGGAGAGAATGCACCAACATATTCGCGTGGACGAGGATGGTGCCCGTGCTAAAGCGAAATCTGGCACAACAGCAATACTAGATAAAAAGACTTCAGCAAAAGTCAACACAGTAGAACAACCAAGTAGGAATAGGCGAGGCAGGCGGGCAAACAGAGAGGACCCAGACAAAAGGAAGTTAAGAGTTTGCATTGCCATTACCACAGTGTTCAAAAAACCAATCTATTGAAGTCTTAGTGAGATACGCGACGAACCTTTCGTCCGATGGCCAGCTAAGTTGGGAGAAGCACAAAAGGACTATGACGAGAGGTCCTGGTGCACCTTCCATGATGAAAAGGGACACCGCACTAAAAATTGCACGCCGTTGAGGCAGCATTTGGAGGAATTAGTGGTAGTTGGGCACTAGGACCAGAACATAGAAAGAGGGACGCAGCCAGCCTCCCAGAACCACAACAACCCAAACGGGATGCCGGTCGACGCTCCACCTCAAGACGTAATTAACGTTATACATGGGGTATTCGAACCTGAGTGGGTATGTGAGCTTAGGGGAATGATCAAAAAGGCTGAGTACTTGAGGGAGGTATTAAGTGCACAACCTGCCTTCAAAAAGGGGAGAAATGAGGCCACAAATGTCGTATCTTTTTCAGACAAAGATTTAGCAAGGATATACTACCCTCACAATGATGCATTGGTTGTCACTCTACGCGTCAAGAATTTTGACATCAAGCGTATTCTGATTGACCAAGGAAGCTCATATGAGATAATGTATTACGAAACCTTCAAACAGCTGAAACTGGAGGACAAAGACATGGCACCTGCAACATCTCCCCTAATCGGATTCAACTCAATGCCAGAATGGCAAGTGGGCAAGATAATCCTCCCAGTTAAGGCAGGAACCATGAAGAAACATGTGGAATTCTGGGTACTGAAAGTTCCTTCCACTTACAATATAATTTTAGAGAAGACATGGTTGCATGCCATGCGATCGGTAGCATCAACATACCATCAAGTATTGCGGTTCCCCAACGAAGTCGGAGTAATAGAAGAGGTCTTTGGAGACCAAATTATGTCAAAATAGTGCTTCGTCACAGTAAATGGCAGCCGCGCTGCCAAAAGTTATGTACAGATGGTGGAAGAACTTGAAAGCAATGAACTGTTTGCGAACATTGGCAAGGCAGCTGAACAAAAGGCAATAGAAGACTTGGCACAGGTAAGGATAGATGAAAAAGACCTAGAAAAGTTCTTTTTGCTCGGCTCGTCTTTGTCCAGCACTGAGAGGATAAAGGTCATGGAATTCTTGACCTCTAACATCGAAGTGTTCACCTGGACACCGTATGACATGCTTGGCATTGACCCAAACTTCACATGTCACCAACTGAACATCCACCTAACTGCCAGACCAGTTATACAGCGCACTCGCAGATCAGCACTCCACTATGCCGAGATAGTGGCGGAAGAAGTGAGGAACTTACTGGAGGCAGGAGCCATCAGAGAAGTGCATTATCCCAGATGGATCTCCAATACCGTAGTAGTGCCAACGAAGAACAGAAAATGGCATGTCTGCGTGGACTACAAAACAGTCAACAAGGCATATCCAAAGGACAACTTTCCACTACCACGGATAGACCAACTGGTAGACCTGATGGCAGGACACAATCGACTTAGTTTTCTCGATGCGTACAGAGGTTACCATCAGATCGCTATATATGAACCAGACCAGGAGGTCATATTCTTTACAACGCTAAGAGGATTGTATTGTTATAAGGTCATACCCTTTGACCTAAAGAATGCAGGGGCAACATTCCAATGGATGGTCACCAAGATGTTTGAGCCATTGTTAGGCAGAACAATGGAGGCTTACATAGACGACATGGTGGTCAAGAGCAAGGATGAGAAGGACCATCTCAGGAACCTAGGCGAGATGTTCCAAATTCTGAAGAGGAACAAGTTGCGCCTAAATGCATCCAAGTGTGCATTCGGCGTAGGATCAGGCAAATTCCTAGATTTTCTGGTGACCAACCGAGGTATAAAAGCAGATCCATCTCAGATCAAAACAATCCAGGATCTTGAGAGGCCCAACACAGGCAAAGAGGTACAGCATCTCACTGGCCTAGCAGCCGCACTCAACCGGTTCATAAGTCGGTCGTCAGACAGATGTTGACCATTTTTCCAAGCACTAAAAGCCGAGTTTGAGTGGGATGAAGAATGCGACCGCGCCCTAGAAAGTCTAAAAGAATACATGTCTTCTCCACCATTGCTAGTAACCCCAATACCTGGATAAGAACTCTTTTTGTACCTAGCAGTTTCACGGCACGCAGTTAGCGCAATGTTAGTCAAAGCGGAAAGAATCCAACACTTGCCCATTTTTTATGTTAGCAAGACCTTGCTGGATGCAGAAACCAGGTACTTACCATTGGAAAAACTGGCCTTAGCCTTGATGATGGCCTTAAGGAAGTTGTCGCATTACTTCCATGCCCACACCATAATCGTCCTAACTGCTTTTCCCTTAAAAGCTTTGTTTGAGAAGGCAAACTTTTCTAGGTGAATCTTGAAGTGGGCGGTGGAATTAGGACAATTTGATATCAAGTTTCAGCCCAAAACCGCAATAAAAGCCCAAGCCTTGGCAGACTTTGTAGCAGAATTCACACCAGGAAGCCATCACATTTGTCTAGTTGACTTGACTGGTACAATAGAAGAAGAGATGGAGAGTGTTGCAGGAACAGCGCAACCCCCAAAACAAGATGCACAGCTATTTCCCAAGGCATACCGGATTGGAGAAAGAGAAGAAGAGGCGAACCGCGCTATACCAGGCAAAGACTTATCAACAAGTCAAAACCTGGTACAATCAGACAGTGAGGGGCAAACAGTAGGTATGGACTTTGAAGAAGACATCAGCAACACTCATGATCCCAAGACAACATCTGACCCCTCCACTTGTTAGAAGCTATTCGTTGGAGAGATCTGGAAGCTCTTTGTGGATGGAGCATCCAACAGGCACGGTGCAGGACTTGGCATAGTCCTCATCTCACCAGATGGCCTACTAGTGGAACAAGCAATCAACCTTGGCTTCCCAGCATCAAACAATGAGGCAGAGTATGAAGCACTCTTAGCAGGCCTAAAATCAGCACTCTTTATGCAGGCCATCGAGCTAATGGTTTACAGTGACTCCCAGCTGGTAGTGAACCAGATTTCAGGCGACTATGAAGCAAAAAATAAGAGGATGACAAAGTATCAAGAGTTAGTCAGAAGGGAAATCATGAAATTCGAAGTAGTACGGATAGAGCAGATCAGCAAGAAAGAAAACAGTACAGTAGACGAACTAGTAGACTTCGCTAGTATGACAGATACATCCATCCCACATCCATTACTGATCGACTACCTACCAAGACCGAGCATTGAAGAACCCAAAGTAGCTGAGGTATGTTGCGCCGAATTAGGCCCATCATGGATGGATCTTATCATAGTATTCTTAAAAGACGGCGTCTTACCCGAAAAGAAGAAAGAGGTCAACAAAATAAGAGCAAAGTCACAGCGATTTTGGCTCTCCCCATCAATGGCCTTGTACAAAAAATCCTTCACAGGACCTTATTTGAAATGTGTCCATTCTAGCGAGGTTGAGGCATTCTTGTTCGAGATACACGAAGGCGTATGCGGAAGCCACCAAAGGGGAAGATCATTGGCCTACAAAACAATTTCGCAAGGATATTGGTGGCCTTACATGCAAGCAGATTCAGAGAAGTATGTGAAGAAATGCGAGAAATGTCAGAAGTTCGCACACCAAATACATCAACCAGCCAGAGAGCTTTTACCTTTAACTAGCCCATGGCCTTTCGCAATGTGGGGCCTGGACATAGTAGGACCACTTCTAACGGCACCCGGCAACAGAAAATTGTTTCTCGCAGCAACAGACTACTTCGCAAAGTGGGTGGAAGCAGAATCACTCGCCTCAATAAAGGAGAAGAATGTGAAGAAGTTCTTCTGGCAGAATATCATCACTCGGTTTGGCACACCTAAGGCTCTAATATCAGACAACGGCACTCAGTTCGATGGCAAAATTTTTAGAGGCTTCTGTGAGGAGTACAAGATAGAATTCTACAACTCTACACCAGCATACCCCCAAGCAAATGGCCAAGCGGAAGCATCAAACAAAGTCGTCTTAGATGGATTGAAGAAAGGCTGGAGAAAGCAAAAGGCAAGTGGGCTGAGGAGCTCCCTCATGTTTTATGGGCTTACCGTACCACACCTCGGCGATCAACTGGAGAAACACCTTTTTCCTTGGCCTATGGCATGGAAGCTGTAATCCCACTGGAAGTTGGCCTTCCCACTATTAGAAGTGAAAATTTTGACCCAGATTTAAATGGAGAAGCCATAGCCTTGGAACTCGACCTTGCGGAAGAGAGAAGAAAAAGAGCACTGGTTCACATCGCCTCATACCAGAAAGAGTTATCCAGAAAATATAACAAGACGGTACATCCGAAGCAATTCAAGATTGGAGATTGGGTGCTGCGCAAAGTAATGGGAAACACCCTGGTACCCGGAGATGGCAAGTTAGGGTGTAATTGGGAAGGACCTTACAAAGTGGTTAGATTAGCAGGAAAAGGGGCATACCACTTGGAAGATAAAGACAGCAAGGCCATTCCTAGGCCATGGAACACAGCCAATCTCAAACTATTTTATTTTTAGCTTTTCTTTAAACATACTTGTAGTTTTTCTTTTTTCAATAAAACAAGTAATTTCCTTTTCAACATAAATTATTTTCTTCTGTAAAAGTAATTTAGTGAGTTAGGGGCAACGAAATCAGAGTTGGCCGGAACAACCAACTTTGAGCTCTCTTCAGCCGAGATCAGGATCTAGGCTGAAGAGGTTGGCTGGAAAAACCAACACTTACTTTTCCTAAGCCGAGATAAGGATCTGGGCTGTAGGAAGTTTGGCCAGAATAACCAAACACTATACTCTAAGTTGGCAGGAATAACCAACTTTGAGCTCTCTTCAACCAAGATCAGGATCTAGGCTGAAGAGGTTGGCTGGAAAAACCAACACTTACTTCTCCTAAGCCGAGATAAGGATCTGGGCTGCAGGAAGTTTGGCCGGAATAACCAAACACTAAACTCTAAGTTGGCAGGAATAACCAACTTTGAGCTCTCTTCAGCCAAGATCAGGATCTAGGCTGAAGAGGTTGGTTGAAAAAACCAACACTTACTTCTCCTAAGCCGAGATAAGGATTTAGGCTGTAGGAAGTTTGGCCGGAATAACCAAACACTATACTCTAAGTTGGCAGGAATAAGCAACTTTGAGCTCTTTCAGCCGAAATCAGGATCTAGGCTGAAGAGGTTGGCTGGAAAAACCAACACTCAGTACTTTTTAGCCGAGATAAGGATCTAGGCTAAAGAGTGGTTGGCTGGAATAACCAACTTTTAGTACTCTTCAGCCGAGATAAGGATCTAGGCTAAAGAGTGGTTGGTTGGAATAACCAACTTTTAGTACTTTTCACACGAGGTAAGGATCTAGACTAAAGAGTGGTTGGCTGGGATAACCAACTTTGAGCTCTCTTCAGCCGAGATCAGGATCTAGGCTGAAGAGGTTGGCTGGAAAAACCAACACCTAATACTCTTCAGCCGAGATAAGGATCTAGGCTAAAGAGTGGTTGGCTAGAATAACCAACTTTTAGTACTCTTCAGCCGAGATAAGGATCTAGGCTAAAGAGTGGTTGGCTGGAATAACCAACTTTTAGTACTCTTCAGCCGAGATAAGGATCTAGGCTAAAGAGTGGTTGGCTGGAATAACCAACTTTTAGTACTCTTCAGCCGAGATAAGGATCTAGGCTAAAGAGTGGTTGGCTGGAATAACCAACTTTTAGTACTCTTCAGCCGAGATAAGGATCTAGGCTAAAGAGTGGTTGGCTGGAATAACCAACTTTTAGTACTCTTCAGCCGAGATAAGGATCTAGGCTAAAGAGTGGTTGGCTGGAATAACCAACTTTTAGTACTCTTCAGCCGAGATAAGGATCTAGGCTAAAGAGTGGTTGGCTGGAATAACCAACTTTTAGTACTCTTCAGCCGAGATAAGGATCTAGGCTAAAGAGTGGTTGGCTGGAATAACCAACTTTTAGTACTCTTCAGCCGAGATAAGGATCTAGGCTAAAGAGTGGTTGGCTGGAATAACCAACTTTTAGTACTCTTCAGCCGAGATAAGGATCTAGGCTAAAGAGTGGTTGGCTGGAATAACCAACTTTTAGTACTCTTCAGCCGAGATAAGGATCTAGGCTAAAGAGTGGTTGGCTGGAATAACCAACTTTTAGTACTCTTCAGCCGAGATAAGGATCTAGGCTAAAGAGTGGTTGGCTGGAATAACCAACTTTTAGTACTCTTCAGCCGAGATAAGGATCTAGGCTAAAGAAAG
>NW_021024727.1:40938-51877 GCF_004153795.1 Camellia sinensis
CCTAATCATGTGAGCTAGCATGTAACATGGATAATGGAAGCAAGCATACAAGACATACAAGGCATGAGATAATGCAACCAACAAGTATGCAAGGCACAATGTGGGTGTTTAAGCATGTAAACAAACATGTGACTTCATTCAATCATGCAAGTTCAATTATGCAACAACTCGCCAATATGCTACAACATACAAGGAGTACATGCAACAAACAAAGGGATGGACTTAAACATGATTTGGGCAGCTCTAAATAGGCCCAAAAAAGCGGCCAAAATGACCAAAACAGAGGACCAAAACACATGCACACATAAATATGATTAAGGGCCAATACTTAGGCATAAATTGGACAACCCTCAAGCACACTTGAAAGGATAGGGGGTGCTCATAGCTGACCTTCCCCAATCGTACCCAAGTTCCCGAGCCGAGGCAACTTTGGTGATGACGGACACGTGGCCTTTGGCACCGAGTTAGGGTTTCCTAAATTCCCCTTTAAAAAATATTTAGGTGGTGACTCTGTATCTAGCAAAGCAGTCCATGTTTGGCACTTCTTTTCAAAAATCTGTTTCTCAAAACGATTTACCGGATTTGGACTCTTTGGTTCAGATTAAGAACCGTGACACAAATCGAGTCCGAACTGTAGCGAGGCCCACACGGGCGCGTCTACAAATTGGTAAATTGGTGCCCAATTATTTATTATTATTATTATGAGTTAGTGAAAATTGTTGGGTAAGGGCACTACACTTCCCATTCTCTCCTATGTATTCATTTTGGCTGATCAAACTTTGAGAAAGAGAGAGAGAGCCGGCTGTTAAAGAGAGAGATGGAGAGAATTGTGTAATTTGTGACTCAAGCTTGGAGATTTGGAGTCTAGTTCAAGAATTAGCCATAGATTGGGCTTATAGGTAAGTATTGATTCTTGAATTCATGAAATTAATGTGTGATCTTGTGTGTTCAAAGGTTGTTTGTGACCAAGAGCATGAGTTAAGTTGGTTTTGTTGGAATTAAAGCCTGATATATGCATGCATGTAAGAAATTGTTTTGAAATAGCATGTATAAGCTTGAAACACATGATTCATGTAGATTTTTGGTTGAAACTCATGTTTTGATCACCTTTTGTGTTGTCTAAGTTGAGAATGTGGCTAATTCATCACATGCATGTACAATTTATGAAGATATGAGCTTGAATGTATGAAATTGTTATGTTGGAGTTGAGTTTAGT
Source organism: Camellia sinensis (assembly GCF_004153795.1). Taxonomy (NCBI): domain Eukaryota; kingdom Viridiplantae; phylum Streptophyta; class Magnoliopsida; order Ericales; family Theaceae; genus Camellia; species Camellia sinensis. The sequence goes on from NW_021024727.1 coordinate 42,155, forward strand.
GCCAATTTGGGACATGCATGTTGTTAATTCATGAAATTGAGCTCTATGATGATGTGTTTTGGTATTTATATCATGTTAGTACAAATATAGGTGAAGTTGGAGCCATGTTATGCAAGAAATGTGGTTGGAATGTTTGAAGGGAGCTCAAGAACACAATCTGGAATTTCCAGAATTTTGGTGTCCGCTCAAGCGGGGAAACCGCCGCTCGAGCGTAAATTTCATGCTCCTAGCACTTTTTGCAGAGTTGGATGTTCGCTTGAGCGTGATATTTCACGCTCGAGCGTGGAGCTTTTGTAGGCAGGCCTTCCGCTCGAGCGCCCTAACTCACGCTCGAGCGTAATTTTGAGGTAACCAGTACTTTTGCAGGCCTCTTGGGTCCGCTCGAGCGAGGAAGCCCACGCTCGAGCGGGGACCCTGTTTTCTGAAATTTTGTATGTTTGTTCTGTGTTTCGTTTTCCGTTCTCTTTCACTTGTAAGCACTCTTAGGCATATGTTAAGCATTATAAATGAGTTAAAGAGATAAGAATATAGCCTAAAGAGGAATATGTGAATTAAAGAACGGATTGAACTGATAGTGACCCTTTTGTGTTCATGAAATGTATAGGGTCAAGCTCCAGGGCAAATCCACAAGCCGATCACTGTGGCTAATATCGATATTTGAAAGCTTGTCAATGTCCAATTGTTTATTCCCTTATAAGCTTTATGAGTTGCTAATTGGGATTGTGGAGACAAGTCTGACTTGATATAAATAGATGGACCGAAGGTCGTTTTGACACAAATGAACGGACCGAAGGTCGTTTTGACACGAATGAGTGGGCCGAAGGCCGTTTTGACACGAATGAGTGGGCCGAAGGCCATTTTGACAGAAATGTATGGGCCGAAGGCCGTTTTGACATAAATGGAAATCTGAATGGGCCGAAGGCCGTTTTGACATGAATGAAAATCTGAATGGGCCGAAGGCCATTTTGACATGAATGGAAATTTGAATGGGCCAAAGGCCAGTATGTTGGGAACTACAGTCGCTTGATCAAAATTGTGTATAAGTGCGTATATGTTAAGTAGAAATATGAATTGGGCCCAAGGCCATTTGGAGCATGTTGTTCTACATAGTGTTTATGCAACTTCTGTATTTGATATTATTCACTGGGCTATCGCTCATACTCATTCATGCGATAAGTATGAATTTGAAAGCATTGATTATATGCTTAAATATTTGGATATGAACAATTATATGTTGTTAATTGCGAACTACTTGCATTGTAAATTATCTGAATGTATGTGCTTCTTAGTATGTGCATACTTTTGTACCTTTTGTATAAAATATAATGCAAGTTTAATCAGATGGTGAGAACCAGAGGTGATGAGATAGAGGAGTCCTCTACTACTAGAATAGACAGGATGGAAAGACTGATTCAAGAAATGGCAGAAGCTTTGAGACAGCAGCATGAGTGGCAACAACAGTGGCAGCAACCACACCTGCCACCTCCACCTCCGGCACCACCCGTGCCAAATAATCAGAATGATGACCGGATTATAGCTCTCACCAAGGAATTCAAGAAAATGAAACCACCACAGTTCCACGGGGGATTAGATCCGTTGAAAGCCGAAGCATAGGTCCTCGGCATTGAGAAACTATTTAAAGTGTTCCCCTGTTCAGAGACTCAGAAAGTGCTTCTAGCCACTTTTATGCTAGAAGACGAAGCAAGAAGATGGTGGATGTTGATGCGAGAAAATCATAAGGATGTTGACTGGGTAAAGTTTCTAGAAATATTCTATGACAAGTACTTTCCACAATGCGTCCGGGATAAGAAAGTAGTGGAATTCATGGAACTCAAGCAAGATAGCATGACAGTGGCTGAGTATGAGGCCAAGTTCACTGAATTGGCCAGGTTTGCACCACATGTAATTGACACAGACTATAAAAAGGCAAGACATTTTGAAGGTGGACTCCGCAGTGACATCCTTGAGAGGGTGAATGTCCTAAAGCTGGAGACCTACATTGGGGTGCTAGACAGGGCCATCATATCAGAGGCTAACATAGCTAGACAAGCTAAGCAAGTAACAGAATGGAAAGGCAACAAAAGGCAAGGCTTCTTTTCGAAGAAAAAATTTCTGAAAAAGCAAAACACGGGCTCCTCAATTACTTCAAATTCTTCCCGAGACACAGCTCCCATGTGCAATATTTGTAGCAAAAGGCACCGTGGAGTCTATTACCATGCATCAGGAGCCTGTTTCAAATGTGGGAAGCAAGGGCACATAGCCCGAGAATGTAATCAGAACAATGGAAAATTAACAGCTAGTTCAACTGCATCAGTTCCAAAGCCGGGAAATACTTTGAGACCTGCTACTACCGGGGATACCGTGAGACAGGGGAGAGTTTTTACGCTTGTTCTGGGCGATACACGGAATGCCAATGCAGTTGTCTCAGGTACTATTTTAATATGTAATCAGGATGCCTTTGTATTAATTGATTCTGGATCAACACACTCATTTGTGACATGTACATTTGCATCTAGACTGAATAGACCCCTAGAGTTATTGCCATATTTGTTATGTGTGTCTGCTCCATCGGGAGAATCTGTGTTATGTGAATCCATATATCGGTTTTGTGACATGCATGTTGAAGACGCTACCCTATATGTAGATTTGTTGCCTTTGAACTTTAGGCATTTCGATGTGATTTTGGGCATGGATTGGTTGACCAAATATTGTGCCACCATAGACTGTGTGACGAAAAGGGTTGTGTTTAAACCACCAGAACAGAAAGAGATTGTGTTTGTGGGTAATGGGGTAGTGCCTCCACCTTATTTGATATCTGTAATGAAAGCATGTAAACTAATCAGGAAGGGGTGCCAGGGTTATCTGTGTTATGTGCTGACCGAACAATCTGTGAATGTTGAATTGAAGGATATTCCCATTGTTAGAGAATTCCCAGATGTGTTTCCAAATAAATTACCAGGGGAATTGGTAGACAGGGAGATAGAGTTTACTATCGAAACTGTGCCAGGCACCCAGCCCATTTCTAAAACACCTTACAGAATGGCTACCGCCGAGATGAAAGAATTGAAGGAACAGTTGCAAGACCTCCTTGACAAGGGATTTATCCGACCTAGCACTTCACCTTAGAGTGCACCGGTGCTATTTGTGAAGAAGAAGGATGGAACTTTGCGTTTGTGCATCGATTACCAGGAATTGAACAAGGTAACAATAAAGAACAAGTATCCCTTACCTCGTATTGATGATTTATTTGACCAGTTGCAGGGATCACAGGTGTTTTCTAAGATTGATTTGAGGTCCGGCTATCATCAATTGAAAGTAAAGGCAGAAGATATTGAGAAAACAGCGTTTAGAACAAGGTATGGTCATTTTGAGTTTCTTGTTATGCCATGTGGAGTAACTAATGCTCCGGCAGCATATATGGACTTAATGAATAGAATTTTTAAAACCTACCTTGATGAGTTTGTTGTAGTCTTCATCGATGATATTTTGATATACTCTAAAGATAGACTTGAACATGAACATCATTTGAGAATTGTTTTACAAATCCTTCGGGAAAGGAAATTATTTGCTAAACTAAAGAAGTGTGAGTTTTGGTTGGATGAAGTTATTTTCTTGGGGCATGTGATCAACAAGGAAGGAATTTCAGTGGACCCGCAGAAAATAGAGGCAATTGTGAATTGGCCTACACCGACTAATGTGATAGAGGTTCACAGTTTCATGGGCTTGGCTGGGTACTACAGGAGGTTCGTAAAGGATTTTTCAAAATTAGCAGTACCTCTTACCCAATTGACACGTAAAGGGCAACCATTTGAGTGGAATAGTGAAAGAGAATCAGCCTTTCATGAATTGAAAACAAGATTGACCACTGCACCAATTTTGACGCTACCTTCAGGTACGGGAAATTTCGTGATTTTCAGTGATGCATCTTATAAAGGTTTGGGTTGTGTGTTAATGCAGAACGAAAAGGTTATTGCATATGCCTCCCGACAGTTGAGGCCACATGAGAAGAATTATCCAACACATGACCTAGAATTGGCCGCAGTTGTTTTTGCTTTGAAAATCTGGTGGCATTATTTGTATGGGGCAAAGTGTGAAGTCTACACGGATCATAAGAGCCTGAAATACTTCTTCACGTAGAAAGAGTTGAATATGCGTCAGAGAAGATGGCTGGAACTGATAAAAGACTACGATCTGGAGATTCAGTATCACCCCGAGAAAGCTAATACAATGGCTGATGCCTTGAGCAGAAAATCAACAGGGAGTATGGCTTGTTTGCTTACTGAACAAAGGGAGATTTTACAAGACTTTGAGAAGTCTGAAATTGAAGTGGTAGTATGTGAACAGGGCGGAATGATAGCCGCTATTACAGCCGAGCCGGCAATTGTTGATGAAATCAAGCAGAAACAGAAAAAGGATGAGTTCTTCAGAAAGGTAATGGATGAATTTGAGACAAGTCCAAAAGCAGAATTTAGCATTGAGAATGAAATGTTGAAATTCCAGAACTGAATATGTGTCCCTGATATCCCGGAACTAAAGAAGAGGGTCTTAGATGAAGCCCACAGATCCGTATTTACTATACATCCGGGTAACAATAAAATGTATCGGGATTTGAAACAAACCTATTGGTGGCCTAAAATGAAGAAAGAGATTGCAGAATATGTGTCCAAGTGCCTTCAGTGTCAGCAAGTTAAGGCTGAACATCAGAAACTAGGTGGTCTACTTCAACCTCTCCCTATTCCTGAATGGAAGTGGAAACATGTGACTATGGATTTCGTTGTTGGCCTACCTCGGACTTCTCGAGGTATGGATTCTGTTTGGGTTGTAGTTGATAGACTGACTAAATCTGCACATTTTCTGCCTGTCAAAACTACATTTACTGCTTATAGATTGGCTACCATTTACGTTGATGAGATTGTCCGTTTACACGGAGTTCCAGTATCTATTGTATCAGATAGAGATCCGAAATTTGTATCTAGATTGTGGAAGAGTTTGCAGGAAGCTATGGGAATAGAACTAAGGTTCAGTACTGCATTTCACCCACAGACAGACGGACAATCAGAACGAACGATACAGACTTTGGAAGCTATGCTTCGCACGTGTGCCTTGGATTTTCAGGGGAGTTGGGAGGATTATTTGCCACTTGCAGAATTTGCTTATAATAACAGCTTCCACTCTAGCATCGGTATGGCACCATACGAGGCTTTGTATGGTAGGAGGTGTAGATCACCTATCTGTTGGACAGAGGTCGGGGATAGAGCTTTGCTTGGGCTAGAAATTGTGCAAGACACTTCTGAGAAAATCAAGACTATTCGTCAAAGGCTCAAAATAGCTCAGGATCGACAAAAGAATTATGCAGACGTTCGGAGAAGACCTCTTGAGTATGATATTGGTGACCATGTGTTCATCCGTGTTTCTCCGATGAATGGCCAAGTCAGATTTGAGAAAAAAGGGCAAGTTGTCGCCCCGTTACATTGGGCCGTTTCAGATTTTGGAGAGGCTTGGTCCAGTTGCCTACAGAGTTGCTTTGCCACCGGGATTCGATCAAATCCATAATGTGTTTCATGTGTCGATGTTGAGGGGTTACCTCCGAGACCCGTTTCATGTGATTGATTATCACCGGGTTGCTATTGATGAAAATATGGAATATGCTGAATGACCGGAACGAATTGTTGATTGGCAAGTGAAACAATTGAGAAGCAAGTCCATCCCAATGGTGAAAGTGGAATGGAAAGAACACTATGGGACGGATGCTACATGGGAAAAAGAGGAGGAAATGCGACTACGCTATCCACATTTGTTTCTTGACGAAGGTAAATTAAGTTTGGAGGACCAAACTTCCTAAAGGGGGGAAGACTGCGACACCCTTGTCCTGTATTATGCTAATTGATCCCAAATACGAATATGATTATATGTTTTGATATCATTTTGGGTGCCATTATGCGAATATATGTGATTTTGAAGTTTTATCTGTTCACCGTAGGAATATCTGTTTAAATAATCTGCTTTGCAAATTAAATTGAGGGCCTTATCGGCCACAGAACCCAGAATCGATTACGCCATTGTGATTGGCATAATTTTTAGAGCCTACAGTGAAATTTAATTGAAAAATTGATTCGGACCAGATTAAGTTGATTAAATTGGTAAATTGGTGCCCAATTACTTATTATTATTATTATGAGTTAGTGGAAATTGTTGGGTAAGGGCACTACACTTCCCATTCTCTCCTATGTATTCATTTTGGCTGATCAAACTTTGAGAAAGAGAGAGTGAGCTGGCTGTTAAAGAGAGAGAGTGAGAGAATTGTGTAATTTGTGACTCAAGCTTGAAGATTTGAAGTCTAGTTCAAGAATTAGCCATAGATTGGGCTTATAGGTAAGTATTGATTCTTGAATTCATGAAATTAATGTGTGATCTTGTGTGTTCAAGGGTTGTTTGTGACCAAGAGCATGAGTTAAGTTGGTTTTGTTGGAATTAAAGCTTGATATATGCATGCATGTAAGAAATTGTTTTGAAATAGCATGTATAAGCTTGAAATACATGATTCATGTAGAGTTTTGGTTGAAACTCATGTTTTGATCACCTTTTGTGTTGTCTAAGTTGAGAATGTGGCTAATTCATCACATGCATGTACAATTTATGAAGATATGAGCTTGAATGTATGAAATTGTTATGTTGGAGTTGAGTTTAGTGCCAATTTGGGACATGCATATGGTTAATTCATGAAATTGAGCTCTATGATGATGTGTTTTGGTATTTATATCATGTCAGTACAAATATAGGTGAAGTTGGAGCCATGTTATGCAAGAAATGTGGTTGGAATGTTTGAAGGGAGCTCAAGAACACAATCTGGAATTTCCAGAATTTTGGTGTCCGCTCGAGTGGGGAAACCGCCGCTCGAGCGTAAATTTCGTACTCCTAGCACTTTTTGCAGAGTTGGATGTTCGCTCGAGCAGGATATTTCAGGCTTGAGAGTGGAGCTTTTGTAGACAGGCCTTCCGCTCGAGCGCCCTAACTCACGCTCGAGCGTAATTTTGAGGTAACCAGTACTTTTGCAGGCCTCTTGGGTCCGCTCGAGCGGGGAAGCCCACGCTCGAGCGGGGACCCTATTTTCTGAAATTTTGTATGTTTGTTCTGTGTTTCATTTTCCATTCTCTTTCACTTGTAAGCACTCTTAGGCATATATTAAGCATTATAAATGAGTTAAAGAGATAAGAGTAAAGCCTAAAGAGGAATATGTGAATTAAAGAACGGATTGAACTGTTAGTGACCCTTTTGTGTTCATGAAATGTGTAGGGTCAAGCTCCAGGGCAAATCCACAAGCCGATCACTGTGAGTAATATCGATATTTGAAAGCTTGTCAATGTCCAATTGTTTATTCCCTTATAAGTTTTATGAGTTGTTAATTGGGATTGTGGAGACTAGTCTGACTTGAAATAAATAGATGGACCGAATGTCGTTTTGACACAAATGAATGGACCGAAGGTCGTTTTGACACGAATGAGTGGGCCGAAGGCCGTTTTGACACGAATGAGTGGGCCAAAGGCCGTTTTGACACGAATGTATGGGCCGAAGACCGTTTTGACAGAAATGTATGGGCCAAAGGCCGTTTTGACATAAATAAGTGGGCCGAAGGCCGTTTTGACAGAAATGAATGGGCCGAAGGCCGTTTTGACATAAATGGAAATCTGAATGGGCCGAAGGCCAGTATGTTGGGAACTACAGTCGCTTGATCAAAATTGTGTATAAGTGCACATATGTTAAGTAGAAATATGAATTGGGCCCAAGGCCGTTTGGAGCATGTTGTTCTACATATTGTTTATGCAACTTTTGTATTTGATATTATTCACTGGGCTATCGCTCACACTCATTCGTGCATTTGTAGGTGAGCCAAGGGAGGTCCAAGTCCAGCCCCAGTGAGGTCCGTCAGGAACAACAAAGGTTTTGGAGAGTCAGTCCTTGTGTCTCACGCATGAGACCCAACCTTGCCATTTTGTTATGTATTGTATTTTGTCACGTTGGCAAGGGATTTGTGCATATTTGTATATAGTCTGTTATGGGTTGACTTAGTTTGGATGATCCTGTCTGTAAAGAATTTTATGGCACTGTACTTTTGATGTGGGTTATTAACGTATATGAGTATGGTTTGTTTTGATGTGTATATAAGCACGGCTCTATGGACAAAGTTTTAAATTTTGCTTCCGTTTGGCCCCTTTACTCTGATGAGTTATGTCTGTTTTGGTTTGAGGCCGTAGGTAATCTCAGGATTACTGGCCGGTTATGTCCTTAACCCATAGGGGCGGGTTCGGGTCATGACACTAACGGTAACAATCAATCACAGCTTGATAAGAACACAACCAGTCCATGCCTACAATGACATCAAAACTCGACATATCTAGCAACACAAAAGCAGACGGAAGTCAACGCCTGGCAACTTCTATTTCACAATCACGACAACCCCGGTCTAAATCAACTGTACCCCCAACAGGTGAATTTACTCTGAGTGGAGGCACTAACTGTGCTACCTCTAACCCTAATGCAAAAGCAAATGAAGTAGATATAAATGAATGAGACGCAACCGTGTCTATCAATACATTAGCCAAAGAATTACACACAACAAAAATACCTCTCACAACTGAGGATTCTGGTAACTGCTCCGGTACTGTAACATGATACACATGCCCCTGTGGCCCTTGATTAACTTGCTCCCCTCTCGGAGCATAGGCCTATTGTTCTGATTGAACCGAAGCGGCTCCCTGATTAACTCGCGAAGCTTGGACTGATTGAGCCTGCTGGTGGCTCTGAGTCTACCTTAACCCTGATGCGCCAGATGCGCCTCTCAACTGTGGGCAAGTTCTCTTTATATGCCCTGGCTAACCACACTGATAACAATTAAACCCTTGACCTTTATTCTGAGACTGAGACTGACTTTCAGATCGGTTAGGTGGTGGTAACATTAACTGCCCACCTCCCTTCTATAGGCAAGAGAAGGCTTTGTGACTCGGTTGGCCACACTTGAAACACGAGAAGTTACTCGATGCGGTTTTTTCCAAACCCACACTAGGCAAAGGAAAAGTGGATCTAGACTGCTGTGGTTGGGATTAGGATAGATAGGTGTTCCTGCTCTTCTTGTTCTGCCTATAGTCTCTTTGAGACTCTTGGCCTCTAGACCTCGAACTCCGAAGCCTCTCCTCATCGGCTTGTATGGAAATTTCTACGTGTGTCGCCGTCTCCACAAGAAGGTCATATTCCTGAATCATATTTTCAACAAGCTTGAACATAATTTTTGTTTTCAATTTCTTTTCAAATTCAATGCAACAGCGCTCTTCTGTTACTACCAACTCTGGTGCAAATCTGGACAAACTAGAGAAGACCGCCTCAAACTTGGCCACGAGCATGTCGAGTTGTTTGAGGTCTTTAAACTCTTGCCTCAATCTCTCCCTAGTAGTGGGAGGTATGCACTTATCTTGGAAAGCAACCGCAAAGGCTTCCTATGTCAGCTCCACTCTACCCTTGGCATATTTTCACCATTGACCCGCATCTCCGTTAAGGTAGTAACTCGCTAGAGTCACTCTTAGTTCACTATCTTCGATGTGAAGCATCTCAAATGTCTTCACAGTTTGTTTGAGCCACTCATCCGCTTTCTTGGGCTCGGGGCCACCATGGAACTCATCAGGTTTGGCCCGCAGGAACTCTCTAGTAAGGAAACTCGCCCTTGACTCCGCG
>NW_021024727.1:52294-73451 GCF_004153795.1 Camellia sinensis
TAGGTCAAACTTCTAAAACCAAACATTCTCTGCTCGAGCGCATAAACGGCCGCTCGAGTGGAGAAGCAACTTCTAATGCATTTTGCATTTTGGCTTCGGGGGTGCTGCCCCTCAACCCCACCAGGGCGTAGCCCCCTGGACCCTCGCGAGCTGGTTGGGCAGCTTGATCCCCGCCAGGGCGTTGCCCTTGGAACCGCCACGGAGCACTGCCCCCTGGACTCCTGCTAGCTGACTGGACGGCTCGATCCCCGATATACTCAACAAAGTGGCAAAACTGAGATCGATACAACTTTCCCACCTTGAAGAATTTCATCCCAAAATTTCAAATACATGTAACACCCCAAATTTCTAGCCCAAATGATAATATAACAATCATGGCTCTTTCAAGGAAAACCAAATATAAATCTCCAAACTTACATTACATGATACAATAGTTCTTCATGCAACAATACATTAATCCAACAACAAGTAAATAAACAAATAAATATCCCCAAGGGTTTACAAGTTCCAAGGCTTGAACCTGGTTACACAAAATGGTTATTCAAGCCCACACACATATATCCCTTGGCTTATACACAAAGTCACAGCAAAATGAGAGTCTCGTACTCTTAACACATATTTCCTCGCTTTTTGTTTGGCGGCATCACCACATATTTTCCTGTACAAAAATCTTGTAGGGTGAGCATAAAGCCCAGTAGAAAATCCTTAACAAAGTATATACATTTTATACAAGTCTCAAGAGATGAAATGCACATGCCATGCTATCCTCTTTTGAAAGAAAATCACATCTTCACCTTTGAAAACCCTCATGCTCAATGATGTCATGCAATTTCAATTCTTCAAAACTTAACAATTCATTTCAAGATCAGTAAATAAGACTCTGGTAATCCCTAGGTCGGTGTCTGCAAGTAGACTATACGAGTACTACCAATTTGTCATTTTTACCAGTATTAACTAGAAGGCTCGACACCTATCCGTGCGGGTTTTCGGTCTTTCACTCCAGACTCTCAGGTCAACTTATTCAATATCATCTACACCACCTATCAAGACTTACCAACGTATTTACCCCAAAACCATTCCATGAAAACTTGTTTCTCAACATTCTTTTGTCAATGCAAGTTTTCAAATCAACTTTCAAAATTTAATGTAATCAAATGAATTGATATGCCAATAACACAAAATGAATATAAATGATTTTATTCCAATTCATCATCCAAGGAATAACACAATTCCATCTTCTCAAGTATCCTTAACAATTAGGCATTTCAAGACTATTTCAACGTTTTGAACAATAATTTCCAAAATGAACAATAATTCTCATATTCCCTGAAATTCATCATTTATATAAATATAAATAAGAAATTTTCCAAACATATCCATTTATTTTGATACACAAAATAAATATAACAATATCATTCATGGATTTTTAGTCTCTTAAAAAAAATCCCAAATTCTAGGTTTTCTCACCAAAACTATACAACTCAAATCTTTTGAAAAAAAACTTTTCAAAATCATCTTTTCTTCAATCAACGAAGATCAAAACCCATAACATCATTTTAAAAGAATAAGAGACAAACCCACTTTCAAAGTCGCTCAACTTCTTGAATCAACAATCAATAATCAAAGCTATCGAAAGATGATTTCGAAAATCATATAGATCTTGCAAAAACATATATATAACTCTAAGAAAATCCCTGCATCAAGTTTTGAAGAAGAAATGAAATGAAACCCCCAAAATCAACGGTGTCGAAACTCGATCTTCACCGCACACAACGAAGCTCTCGAGAAGTTGACCAACTTTGATGAAGAACCTATGGCAGAACTCTAATGGATCTTGAGAAATCAAGGTTTTGATCCAATTTGGCGTAAGGAAATGTAGAGAGAAGGGAGAGGAAATGTTTTTAGAGAGAGAGATATATACAAAAGTGATCTGAAATATAACATGGTCCGGTCGAGCGTGGAAAGTCTCGCTCGAACGTCAAATACACTTTCCTAGTACTTTTGCAGACAGGTCAAACTTCTGAAATCAAACATTCTCCGCTCGAGCGCATAAATGGCTGCTCGAGCGGACAAGCAACTTCTAATGCATTTTGCATTTTTGCTTTAGGGGCACTGCCCCTTGGACCCCCACTATCTGACTGGGCAGCTCGATCCCTGACATACTCAGCGAAGTGGCAAAACTGGGATCGCTACAAATCTCAGGGGTGTTAGTGTAATTTACCCTTCATAGTTTCATTTATACAGATTTTTACCAGTTCAACACTATGGAATATGTTTTCTTAAGTTTCGTATTCCACTTGTACTTCAATCTCAGCAATGGTAATGCACGTTAACATTGTTCATAGTGTAATTATCTACATCTATGAAACCACATCGAAAAAGAAAAAAGCAGTAAATAAAAGGGAAGAGTTAGTGTAATGCCTCTTCCAACACCATCTTCATCTCATAATTGATTTTCCAACGTCGAATCCATAATGCAATGTTGTTCAAAGGGAAGAGTTTTGATGGATTTGCTTTGTGCGAAAAAAATCAAGCTTAATGTGGCAGTGTGGGTTAAATCTAAGGTGGAAGTTGGTTGTTTTTTGGTGCATGAATTGATAACCAATATTGGTAGTAAGAGTTGGCGCCTACTGCTATGTTTCTGCTGCTTTGTTTTGAGCTCTTGGGTCAGGAGACGCATTGAAAATTAATGAATTGGCAGTTTGAGATTGCAACAGCATTGGCGATCAGAGGTTAGGGTGATGAGCGGATGGCTGCTCCTAGTGGTTGTTTCTAGTTGATAATGGTTTGGTTGTTGTTTCTGCTATTGAGGATGAATGCTAGTGGGGTATTCTTTTTAGCTTTGTTGAATATTGTAAACTGGGGGGCCTTTTGTTGGCTTGTTACTTTGTTGTTGTTTGTGCTTTGGTTGGCTACTCACTAACTTGGTGTGGTACTAGCATATGATTGGACTTGCATTTTGGTGCCAATATAGTTGGGATGGTTTTGCTTGCTATGATGCTTTTGCACTCAACATCCTTTATTGATGTTGTATCATGTACTTACCTTGATTTTTATCAATAAAGTTTCTTTTTTGCTGATAACAAAAAGTTGAATCAAATCCACCGAAGAACTCCACTATTGGAGAGTGAAATTGAAGTAGAAACCTTCGCTGATTTCAATCCATTAAGTTTTGATCACTAGATCACTCTCAATTCGTCGAGGTATATGTGTGGATCTCACTAGAACTCTTCCTCTTTATTTTTTGCACTACAAGAATGATAATCGGAGAGTCACGAGCCAGATCTGATCCAAAACACACACTCATAATTGAATGATCGCCTTTATACCACTCGAGTGACCTTTGAGACTCTACAGGATGACTGAAGTAAAATCTGAGATATTGTGAGCCTTAATGGACCGCTCCAGCAGACTAGGTTACCTTGCAGGTTTTTCACCTTGGATTCAAACTTTTGCAATTTGAAAAAGATTATTTTGAAAGGTCTTTTCGCTAGCATTTGTTGGAAATTATGGCTATCAAGGAATGATATTATTTTCAACAATCATCTACTGTGTTGGAATCAAATGGTAGAGGAAATAAAAGTGCAGTCAACCCTATGGACAAAAGCAAACTCTAGTTTCACAGGTTTTTCCATTAATGACTTTTTGTTTCACATTGAGGTTGTTAAAAACATAAAGGCAAAATAAAAAGAAGGCAACTTTTTGGATCTAGTAGTGGGTAGTATGCAAGTTGTCCTTGTTTGGTCTTCACATGTTAATTTTTTCACATAGTTGGTATCTTACCAGCTGCAAGTCTAGTGTAGCTAAGGATTGCATATGATTTCAGTTGCTAGAGGTGCTAACTTTGTTGGGATCTATGAAGCACGGGTACTCCAAAAATAGTGTCATACACGCATCGGGTACTTACCGGGTGCGGGTGTGGGTACGCGTACCAGTACGGCTGCACGCGTACCGGGTACGGCAAAAAGCAGTTCGGTACGTTTGCCTCAGTTGGGTACGTCATGGGTACGGCTCGAGTACGGCATGGGTACGCCTTCGGTACGTTTTGGGTACGTCGGGGGCAGAAATCAAATTTTCTGAAAAATTGAGGGGTACTGGAGCAATATTAAGAAAAAAAAATTTTTAAAAAAAGAAAAAATGTGTATACCGTATACGAATGCCCTAATCTCATCACTGTTTTGCATCTCATCGAAGCAAAGAGAGAGGCGACTTCGACCATCTTCATTTTCCTCTTCTGCGACTTCGAACAGTGATCGACTTCGACCCTCACCCTCATCTTCAACCCTCACCCTCGTCTGTGACTTCGAAACAGATCGACTTCGACCCTCACTCACCCTCATCTTCAACTTCGACCCAGAGATTCGACCCTCGTCTTCGACTTCGACCCTCGGCTTCGACTTCGATGCAGAGATCAGATCACCCTCCTCATCACTGTTTTGCCCTAATCTCCTCTTCGACGCAGAGATTAGAGGTATACATATATCTCTGAATATTTTTTTTTTCTTGTTTCGTCTTTAGTTATTATTATTAATACTGAAAATGCTAATAAATATTAATAATAAATATTAGAGATGAAAAATCTGATGTTAATAATTATAATCTGATGTTAAAAAAAAATTAGATCACAAATAATTATAATCTGATGTTAATAATTATAATCTGATGTTAAAAAAAAATTAGATCACAAATAATTATAATCTGATGTTAATAATTATAATCTGATGTTAAAAAAAAATTAGATCACAAATAATTATAATCTGATGTTAATAATTATAATCTGATGTTAAAAAAAAATTAGATCACAAATAATTATAATCTGATGTTAATAATTATAATCTGATGTTAAAAAAAAATTAGATCACAAATAATTATAATCTGATGTTAATAATTATAATCTGATGTTAAAAAAAAATTAGATCACAAACATTGTTAATAATTAATCACAAATATTATTTTTAATCATCAAAAATATTATTTTTTATGCTTATAGGAAAATGAGTTCATCAAGCAGTTTAGGTTCATCTGTTGCAAGTGCTTCTGCTCCTTCCATTGATCAATCTGGAGATGAAAATGCTCCTCTTTGGGGTTATGTTACAAAATTAGTTAAAAGGGGAGAAGGAGGAAGTGGTAATACAAAATTTAAGTGTAATTTTTGTAACATTGAGTACCAAGGGTCATATTCTAGAGTTAGAGCCTATTTGTTGCTACTTACTGGCCATGGAATTAGAGTGTGTGCAACTGTGAAGAATAAGAGTGATCTTCTTTTTGAAATTCAAAAGGTAGATCAAGAAGTTGAAAACCAGAAAAAAATGGCAAAGCCAAAAAACGTTCCTTTACCACCTCCATCTTCTCAAATTAGTGCTAGCCACGACAGTGTAGAAGATGTTGGAACATTTAGAACGGAAGGTTATGCACCAAGAAAGAGAAAGGCAATTGGGAGTAGTCCTTTAGATAGGGCATTCAATCAAAGTGCTAGAGAGCATTTACATTCTTTAATTGTCCGTATGTTCTATTCAGCCGGTTTGCCTTTCTATTTGGCTAGAAATCCATACTTTGTGGATGCTTTTCAATATGCTGCTGAGAATCAAATTGTTGGGTATGTCCCTCCTGGATATAATTTGTTGAGGACTACCTTACTTCAAAAAGAAAGGGCAAATATTGAAAGGTTATTGGAACCAACTAAGAAGTCATGGGATGAGAAGGGGTTGAGTATAGTATTTGATGGATGGACTGATGCACAAAGGAGGCCTCTCATTAATTTTATGGCAGCATGTAATGGTGGAGCTATGCTTATAAAAGCTGTTAATTGTGAGGGTGAGACCAAGGACAAGTATCATATTGCCAAACTAATTAGTGAAGTGATTGATGAAGTGGGTCCTAATAATGTAATTCAGGTAATTACTGATAATGCTCCAGTTTGTAGTGCAGCTGGATCAATTATTCAAGGTAATTATCCGAAGATGTTTTGGACACTTTGTGTAGTTCACACTCTTAATCTTGCTCTTAAGAACATTTGTGCTGCGAAGGAAGTTGGAGTTGCTGCATATGCTTATGATGAATGCCATTGGATCACTACTATGATTGATGATGTAATGTTTGTGAAAAATTTCATCATGAATCATTCTATGAGATTAGCTATTTTTAATGAGTTTGTACCTTTGAAGCTACTTTCTGTTGCAGATACACGCTTTGCATCTGCAATTGTTATGCTAAAAAGGTTTAAACTTATATATCATGGTCTCCAAACAATGGTCATAAGTGACAAATGGGCTTCTTACAAGGAAGATGATGTTGGGAAAGCAGCTGTTGTAAAGGAAAAGTTGTTGAATGATGTTTGGTGGGATAAGATTGAATATATACTCCCATTCACATTGCCTATTTATGAGATGCTTAGATTTTGTGACACTGATAAGCCATGTCTACATTTGGTTTGTGAGATGTGGGATTCAATGATTGAATAGGTGAAGGCATCCATCTATAGGCGTGAAGGGAAGTCAGAAAATGAAGAGTCATCCTTTTATTCTGTAGTGCATCAAATATTAGTGGAAAGGTGGACAAAAAGTAGCACACCTCATCATTGCCTTGCTCATTCCTTGAATCCAAGGTATAATTCACATTTGACTCATGAATCCAAGGTTTATACTTTAATTTTTTTCATTGCATAATTTACTTATTATTTTTTTCTAATTATGAAATCTAGGTATTATAGTGGGATGTGGCTTCATGAAAATCCCATTCGTGTTCCTCCTCACAAAGATGTTGAAATTTCTGAGATGAGAATCAAGTGTTTTAAGAGATACTTTCCTGATTCAGATGAGAGAAGGGCTGTTAATACAGAGTATGCGAAGTTTTTAGGTTGTTTGGAAAGTTTTAGTGACTCTGACTCAATATGTGATAGATGAGTAATGGAACCAGTGGTTTGGTGGTTGGCACATGGCTCTTCTGCACCTATGCTCCAATCCTTGGCAGTGAAATTACTTAGCCAACCATGTTCCTCATCATGTTGTGAAAGGAATTGGAGCACCTACTCTTTCATTCACTCTATGAGGAGGAATAAAATGACACCACAACGGTGCGAGGATTTGGTTTTTGTGCACTCCAATATTCGTCTCTTATCAAGGAGGAGTCAACTATACACAGAAGGAGAGACCAAGTTATGGGACGTTGGGGGAGATGCATTTGATTCATTGGAGGGTTCTAGTTTCCTTGAAATTGCAAATCTTTCACTTGATGAGCCAAAGATGGAAGCTATTTTATTCAATGATGAAGTTGATGGAAGTGAACTTTGAAGTGTCAAGTTTAGATATATAGGGCTTTCTTTTGTTTTTTTCCCTTTGCTTGTGTTATGGACTGAATTGGCCTTGTTTTTCTTTTGGTGTTGGTTGTTTTTCCTTTGCTTGGATTATGGACTGAATTGGTGTTGGTTATGTTATGTTGAATTCAAATATATTAATATTTGTCTTTTAGCTTTATAGTTCTCTTTTTAGTTTTGATATTTAACTTCAATTTGTACGTTGGATCTTTTAACCATAATTATAAAAAATAAAAAAATATCAACGTACTGCAGCCGTACCCGTACCCTACTTTTTTGGGGTTTTGCCATATCGGCGTACCCGTACTCGTACCCGTACCGTACTCGTACCCGCACCCGTGCTTCATAGGTGGCGATGTTCTTAGTTTTAGCTATGATGCAGTTTCTTCCATAGTTTTGTTTCATTGATGTCTTCTTGAAAACTAAGATGTTTTTGCTTTGAAGCATCAATAAATTTCATTTTGCTGATCTAAAAAAAATAAAAAAATTACAGAAACATCTTTTGAAGCTGTGCAGAGGAATGCTTGTTTGGTTCTTGTTGTTTCAGTATTGATGCAATTCCGGTGTCCCATTGGTCCTTTTTGTGACGATAGTGTTTTATTAGAAGTTTATTTTATTTGAAGGTGGAAAATTTTAAATGTGGAGCTTAAATTTTTTGAGTGACCCCATCTACAAAAAATTTTAGAGTCGCCACTGGTTGCAGTCCAACTAATTTATCATGTAGATGTAGTGGGTGTTTGGGAAGTTGCTATTTTAGTATGTTATTTTAGTTTTTGTCTATTTTAGTAGACTAAAATTTTTTATTTGGGAAGATAGTTAGATTTTTTTTTGTAGTTAGATGTGATATTTGTGAGAGAAAAAGTGAAATGATTATACGTTAGATTTTAACCCAAAAAACCCTCAAAAAATGATTATACGTTAGATTTTAACCCAAAAAAAAAAAAAAACCTTTGCCAAACACCCCTGTAATTTACCATCAAAATGCCTCTCAAGGAGAATTTGGGAATAAATTTTGTATAGTTATTCTAAGAGTACAAAAATTAATTATAGTAGACACAATTCTTTCATGTGAACGTGGATCTATAAAAAGGTGAGACCTACTTTATGTGAAAGGATTGTGTCTTTTTTGTTTCAAAATTTTCACCATTAGTCTACCCCTCAATGGTCAAACCAATAAATTCTCATAACTGGAATAACCCAATTAATTCTTTTAAAAAATAAAATCAAAATAATACACAAACATCTATTCAATTCTCATATATGAGTTATACTTGAAATTGAATCCACGTGTACGGGCAACATAATTTTGCCTACATATACATGAGTAAGATTATAGCAACACACTCGTTTACAATAGTATCTACTCATAATAGAAGTGAATCCCATGCGATGTGATCACATCATTATTTTTCCTTGTAATAAGAACTGAGAAAAATAAAAGAAAAGAAAAACTAAACACTAATACCAAAAGCCCTCTAAGCCCCTTACAAGTAGTTGCCTGCTTCAATTCACTTTGTCTTCTCTTTAGTGCTTTGTTTCAGATATTTCTAGGCAACTGCCATGGGCTCTGGGTGAATTACTTTTACACGGATTGAAATTAGGTTTCAAACCTTCCCCATCTGCCAAATAAATGAAGAAAATAAAAGATTGTGTTAGGTTTTGAAATTGGTAATCTCGTTTGACGAAACTCCTTTCAATTGTAAATTTATTCGCTATTTTTGTTTCAATGAAGCTACGAGTGTTTAGATGTGAATCTAACCTGAATTGTGCATTGCAGAGGAATTTGTGATCTTAATCCTTTCATGTTTGTTACTTCGTTGACTATGTACAAAGATCGAGCTATTTGACCACTCGAGCGGTTATTTGTGTGTTCGAGCGAAAAAAATGATCATCCAGTACTTTTTTAGAGCACTTGAACTTCTGGGAAGAAAGTTTTACTACTCAAGTGGTGAAAGTTGCGGTCGAGCGGTCAACCTATATGTTTTGCATCGCCTTTAATCACATTGCTAGAGTGCACACCGCTCGAGTGGTGAAATGTGCACTCTAGCAGTCTGCGCGATCCTGTTTTCTATAAAGTGCGTTTTTTGCTCGTTTTAGAATTTGTGTCGTCCAAATTTTCAAAGAGGAAGAAACAAAAAGTGTTTTATATTGGAGGGTGTTTTATGAGTGTTTCCTTAATGATTTAAAAATGATCAATGGATCTATGAACTTTATATCAACATCATCAAGAAATTTGTTTGTTTTTTTTTATTCACAAAAGAGAGAGTTGCTCTTCGGTAAATTCTGAGGAATTTGGGCCTGAAACTTTAGTGGATTCCAGAGTGGCTCATCGTCATGGATTCAACATTGGCTTTGTGGATTCAACGTTGGACAATACAATTGCAAGGTGAAGACGGTGGTGGAAGAGGAACATTAGGATCGGTTCAATTTGGGCGTGGATTCGCTAGGTGAGGGTACACATGTATAATTACTTTTTGATTTTCTTAGTTTTAGCCTACATTTTTTTTTTTTTTTATCATAATTGGAGACACTCTAATTGTGATTTTTTCACGTTAAATCATTGTGTCGATTTGTCTTTGATTGTTTTATTGGGATTATTATTTATTATTTAAAAATTGAAATATAATCATAAATCAATATCTCGGAGATTTTTAGATTTTTAGATTTTTCAGATTGTGTAACCAACCATAACAATTGATCAAACAAAAAGAAATCTAATTATTGGGTAAATTATACTGTTTTGGTTTTTTTAATTTTAATTAGTTTAATTTTAATTCTGAATTTTTGATTTTGTCTCAAATTAGTTTAATTGATTCTAATTGTTAATATTTTCTATGAATGCGTACATGAACAACATGTGTCATGCTTTTATAGATAAAATTGTAAACTTAATCAATTCAGTGATAACTTAACAAACTCAGTGATAATTTTCTGTCAAAAATCCTAATGACGTTATTAATTGCACCAAAATTGACACAAAATGTAAAATTAATAGTTAAAATTGAGTTAATTGAAATTAAAGAGATCAAAATAACACAAGTAGCAAAGTACAAGAAGAATTTTAGTGTAACTTGCCCTTAAGTATTGATGAGAGAGAGAGAGAGAGAGAGAGAGAGAGAGAGAGAGAGAGAGAACAAACCGATTTGAGAGACAGTGGTTAGTTGTCTTGCAGCAGCAAAACCACCTGAAATGTAGAAGAGTAACCAAATCAAGAGGAAGCAGCAAGTGAGGAGAGCACAAGCCTTGTTGTTCTTCACCATATTGCTATTTGTTCCAACTAAGAATTTTGTTAAGTAGATTTGCTAGATAGATAGGGATAGTTAGGGATTTGTATTTCAAAATATAGTACTCGACGAGTTCTACACACTGAACGGTTCAGATTAAGATGCTCCCTTGGGTTATGTATTAATGGTAAATTGAGTTTTTGGTGTGTATGCATGTGTGGGTGTGAATTGGTGACATTGTCTTACAATTTTATTCAAAATATGCACTGCTGCAATTTCTACTATTTAAAAGAAATATCAAACCTGTCTATTTCTCAAATCTGAATTTATTGTAAGATAATTGGTGTGTTTAGAGCTTGTGACAATTTTATTAGCCCCTAATTGTTTGTTTTTAGGGCTTGGATAATTTGTTGAAAAATCTGGTCCTGAATCTCTGAAAAACAGTCCACTTTTAGTAATTTTATAAAATTCTAGAAAAATCATCTCGTGTTGGTTCTTTTGTCAAAATTTAGAAATCTGAGTCCTCTTTCCAACAGATTTTATTTGAGTGAAAACCATCGGGTAGATTGAGAGAAACGCTAGTTTTCCCAATGGGTGACAAATCTGGACAGGTTTTTGAATATAGCTTGTGGATGAATTTCTGGAGGTGCTATGCACATTCTGTGAATTGGAATTGAAACTAGACAGGTTAGTTATTATTTCTGTGCAATTTCAACCCCTAATTTGACCTAGAAGTATTTTTACCAAAGCGTTCTTGTTAGCCCTGTAGAACCGACCGGTGCTTGCACATTCTGTGAATTGGAATTGAAACTAGACAGGTTAATTATTATTTCTGTGCAATTTCAGCCCCTAATTTGACTTAGAAGTATGTTTACCAAAGCGTTCTTGTTAGCCCTACAGAACCGACCGGTGCTGGAAATTGTGTTCTACTATGTGATTTGTCTCTAAGTGTTTCAGGCCTTTTTAATGTTATTTCTTGCTTAACTATACTTCTGTACTTATGTATGATGATCATGGACTATATTTCCTCTAGTATGTTTTTCCCATACTCGTTTAATTGACCAAATTACCGAATGTGACTAAATCACCTAGCAAAAGATCTAATAAACGGGAAATGATAAGGGGTTGGCAATGGGTGACGTTATCTTAGTGTTTTAGAACAATTTTATACATATGCATGACATGAATTATGATGGGGTTAATACCAAATGAGTTAAGTCTTGCGTAAGCAGTTTAAGCGAGCCCCTAGGTTGACCTGGATGTATTCAGACTCTATGCGGCGGTTTCAAGGTGTAAGCGAGCCCTTTGGTATGGTATGTGCAGGGTGTAAGCGAGCCCGAGGCACGATTTGGGTGTAAACGAGCTCACTTGTTGGCCATCCCTTTTGAGGTCCATCAATGCCGTGTAAGCGAGCCCACTTGTTGGTCGTCCCTTTTGAGGTCCATCAATGCCACTGACTTGTAAATAATCGAAAGGTGGGCATAGGTGGTAAGATCTGCAAAGCAGCAAAATGGGGAGTTTTAAATAGTCTAGTGTTCAATCCTTGTGATTGGGTGGAAGGATCTCTTTGGGGGGTCCTAAATGCCTAGTCTAACTGTTATGTTACTTGATTTGTTTTGTGTATGATTGATTGATAGAAGATATGGGGGTGTGTGTGTTTTTACTGGGCATTCCAAGCTCATGGCGTGTCATGCCAGGTGAAGAAGCAGCTTACGACGGGGAAGGGTATCCCGAAGACAATCAAGATGAAGTTTTAGGGCCGTGGTTCACTTGAAAATTAGACTAGTAGTTGTTTTTGTGTTCTCTCTTCTTTTACCTTTTGGTTTGACAATATTTGTAAACCTCTAGTGGAACTAAAATCAGTTATCCATGTTATAACTCTGCTTGTATGTGTATATTAACGTATTGTGGTTATCTATTTTGTTTGAGTTGTACTTTATATATTTCTCTTGCGGTCTCAAATTTTGGGGCGTGACAAATTAATATCAGAGCCCTAGGTTCAACCCTTAACCCACGCGTGTTGACTCGTGATTTTAGATATCCTTGCCTTTCACATTACTATTTTCTGTTACCATTATAATATATCATATTAAGGGTGGACTAAAAAAAAAATAAATTTTGTTTACCTACGATAGGATGAATTCTACATCAGAAAACGTTGATAACTGGGGAGTTTTTCGGTTCCAGAACAGACGGGCAGTAGCTGTTAGCCCACAAAGACTTAACCGACGGTGTCAATTACCATACATTTATGCAAACTTTGCTATACACAAAAGAAAATTGTTACATATGTGAAAAAAAAAAACTTAAAAAGAAGACCCTCATAATAACACTTTAATGCATTAAGAATAATGCAAAAAAAAAATTCTTTGAAATCCAACACATACGAATTCCTTAAAAAGTCCCAACACATATGATTATTATCCCTCATAATAACACTTTAATGCATTAAGAACAAGCATAAAAAAAAATTTCTTGAAAAGTCCAACACATATGATTATTATCAAAATATTAAACTTTAATATAATATAAAAAAGGAAAAAAAGAAGACATTTAAAAAAAAGAGAGAAGACATTTAAAATCACAATTCACATATATAGATAATTGTAAAGATCCAATAAACGGGAAATGATAAGGGGTTGGCAATGGGTGACGTTTATCTTAGTGTTTTAGAACAATTTTATACACATGCATGACATGAATTATGATGGGGTTAATACCAAATGAGTTAAGTCTTGCGTAAGCAGTTTAAGCGAGCCCCTAGGTTGACCTGGATGTATTCAGAATCTATGCGGCGGCTTCAGGGTGTAAGCGAGCCCTTTGGTATGGTATGTGCAGGGTGTAAGCGAGCCCTTTGGTATGGTATGTACAGGGTGTAAGTGAGCCCGATGCACGATTTGGGTGTAAGCGAGCCCACTTGTTGGCCGTCCCTTTTGAGGTCCATCAATGCCACTAACAGGTAAATAATCGGAAGGTGGGTATAGGTGGTAAGGTCTGCAAAGCAGCAAAAGGGGGAGTTCTGAATAGTCTGGTGTTCAATCCTTGTGGTTGGGTGGAAGGATCTCTTTGGGGGGTCCTAAATGCCTAGTCTAACTACTGATTTATAAAACCTTAATGTAAGTATGTTATGTTACTTGATTTGTTTTGTGTATGATTGATTGATAGAAGATATGGTGGTGTGTGTGTTTTTACTGGGCATTCCAAACTCATGACGTGTCATGCCAGGTGAAGAAGCAACTTACAACGGGGAAGGTTATCCCGAAGACAATCAAGATGAAGTTTTAGAGCCGTGGTTCACTTGAAAATTAGACTAGTAGTTGTTTTTGTGTTCTCTTTTCTTTTACCTTTTGGTTTGACAATATTTGTAAACCTCTAGTGGAACTCAAATCAGTTATCCATGTTATAACTCCGCTTGTATGCGTATATTAACGTATTGTGGTTATCTATTTTGTTTGAGTTGTACTTTATATTCTCTTGCGGTCTCAAATTTTGGGGCGTGACAATTTCCTTCTTGTATGTTCCTGGTATTTACATCGTCATATCATTGCTTGGGTTGGTTTATGATCTTGTTTTTGTTGATTGAGAGTTGTTTTTCATGAGTCTTAGTTTTCATCTATTCAAGTTTTCCATCTCATGTTTCAAGTTAATCGTGTCATATGTCTATTACTTTTTCATATACTCTTGTGGGACTAATAGTTGTTTTGAAGATTGTGGCACTAATAACTGTTTTGCAGATCATGACCTTGAGAAAGAAGTTGGCTTTTGTTGGCTGTAATGGGTTGGGGTGTTTAGGATTTTATTTGTTAGGTGTGTTTTGTCACGGCATTGCCAAAGGGGGAGATTGTTAGGTTTTATTCTTGATAACCCCGTTTGACAAAACTCCCTTCAGTTGTATTTGTTTTCGCACCTTTTATTTCAGTGAGGCTATGAGTGTTTAGATGCGAATCCAACCCGAATCGTGCCTTTGTTAATTTCCATGGATCAAAACCGAGGTTGTAACAGGATCGAGTTTTCCAGATTTTCCAATTTTGGTCGTCCCGCTCGAGCGGGACAAGTGACGCTCGAGCGAGGATTGCAAGCCCACAGCATCTCTGCTTCGCCTGAAAAAGTACTGGATGGTGTGATTCGACGCTCGAGCATAGAAACTTCCGCTCGAGCGTGAAACCTATATGAGCGTGAAGCCTATATGAATCACACAATTTTGAAGCCTCCGCTCGAGCGGAAAGTCTCACGCTCGAGCGAACCGCGCGAACACAGATTCTTGGATTTCTATAAAAAATTGGTTTTCTTCAAATCCAAGATTACTTTGAATTTCTATAAGGAATTGATTTTCTTCTAAAACTAGGATTACTTTGGTTTTCTATAAGTAGTTGGCTTTCTCCCAAAACTTGGACAATTCCTCCAGATCTTCTTTTTGGATTCTAAGGTTTATATCTGGGAATATTTTGCTAGTTTTCTTTGATATTTTGATTGAGTATTCAACTCATGGTTTAAAGAGTATACATCAAAGGATTATTTGTTTGTTCTATACAAAAGAGAGATTTGTTCTTCGGTGGATTCTGAAAAATTCGAGCCTGAAACTTTGGTGGATTCCGGAGTGGCTCATCGTCAAAACAATTCCGAGGTGAAAACGGGGTTGGAAGAGGCACATAGAGTTTGGTTCAATTCGGGCGTGGATTCGCTAGGTAATTGAGAGTATACCTGTGTAATTCCTTTATATCTTCTTAGTGGATTGTTTTGTGGTTGTTGCTCGTGGCTTTTTTATCACAATTGGAGGTGTCCAATTGTGGTTTTTTCACGTAAAATCGATGTGTCGTTTTGCCTTGATTGTTTGATTGGGATTGTTATATTCTGCTTAAAATTGATACATAATCACAAATCAACATCTAGAGGATTTCTAGATTTATCAATGTGTAAAAATATAGAGAAATGATGTAACACAAAATAAGTTTTTAGCCAAGTTCACAAATTAGGCCTAAATATCTCAAAATAATGTCATAATTAAATAAGAAAATTGATCATAATTAAAAAAAGAAAATGACAATTAAGAATACATATGGTAAGGGATATGTATGATAGAATTCTCCTAATTTATATAAATCAATTATTTAAGTTTGGCCCGTATTCAGCTCATTAAAAATTCATTTGAGATTAACTCGTTAAGGTTTCATTTAAGATAAATTTTTTTAGTGTGACTTTTTGATTATTTTAGACCTCTTTTGGGAGTGGCTTATAAGCCAGTTTATTAAGGCATGTTTGGTAATCATTTCGTTTTCAGTTTTCAGTTTATATTTACAAAAATTTAAAAAATTGTCATAAAAATTTATTTGATAATTTTTTTGGTTTATAAATGGTTGTCTCAGTTTATAAATTTGACCAAAAAATGTAAACTCAAAAAATAAGTTTACGTATTCAGTTTTCAATTTTTAATTTTTTTTTTCAAATAATTTTTTTTCAAATAATTTTTTTTCAAATAATTTTTTTTCAAATAATTTTTTTTCAAATAATTTTTTTTCAAATAATTTTTTTTCAAATAATTTTTTTTCAAATAATTTTTTTTCAAATAATTTTTTTTCAAATAATTTTTTTTCAAATAATTTTTTTTCAAATAATTTTTTTTCAAATAATTTTTTTTCAAATAATTTTTTTTCAAATAATTTTTTTTCAAATAATTTTTTTTCAAATAATTTTTTTTCAAATAATTTTTTTTCAAATAATTTTTTTTCAAATAATTTTTTTTCAAATAATTTTTTTTCAAATAATTTTTTTTCAAATAATTTTTTTTCAAATAATTTTTTTTCAAATAATTTTTTTTCAAATAATTTTTTTTCAAATAATTTTTTTTCAAATAATTTTTTTTCAAATAATTTTTTTTCAAATAATTTTTTTTCAAATAATTTTTTTTCAAATAATTTTTTTTCAAATAATTTTTTTTCAAATAATTTTTTTTCAAATAATTTTTTTTCAAATAATTTTTTTTCAAATAATTTTTTTTCAAATAATTTTTTTTCAAATAATTTTTTTTCAAATAATTTTTTTTCAAATAATTTTTTTTCAAATAATTTTTTTTCAAATAATTTTTTTTCAAATAATTTTTTTTCAAATAATTTTTTTTCAAATAATTTTTTTTCAAATAATTTTTTTTCAAATAATTTTTTTTCAAATAATTTTTTTTCAAATAATTTTTTTTCAAATAATTTTTTTTCAAATAATTTTTTTTCAAATAATTTTTTTTCAAATAATTTTTTTTCAAATAATTTTTTTTCAAATAATTTTTTTTCAAATAATTTTTTTTTTCAATTATTTTTTTTCAAATAATTTTTTTTTCAACTAATTTTTTTTTGTCCTCACCAAAACGACGTCGTTTTGGTGAGGACGATTCTGAAACCGTCGATCATCCACTCTAGAGGATCACTCTAGAGAGTACTCTAGTAACGCCGATAAATACCGATACAGTACGGCAAGTTTCCAAAAGTACCCATGCCTCATAGTTGAAGAAAGATCAAGTTGGATATAGAGGCTGCAATTGACCTCTTGGCAAGCAGCACCGTAATATTACCCGATCCGAATGGATGACCAAAAGGAATTTGTTTTTTTTTTCCATCCCAAAATGGCCATAAGACTTCCTTATCAAAGTATTCAACGGACAAGTTTTCAATATACCTATACTGCAAGCAGTGGCGAGCCACAGCTGGTCTAGGGATTATGTGTTCTCTTGGATTTTTAGAATAATTTTTTTTGTTTTTAATATAAAGAAAAATATTTTAAATAAAAAATTATAAAATATTATTTTTAAAATGAAAAATATCAATAATATTTTTAAAATAATGAGAATTAATAATAGTGTTTTTTATTGAAAATAAAGATATTACGATAAGTCATATTATTATCTATGAAATTTTCAATTACAATGGTGATTGTCTATCATTATTGACATACAATTATAATTAATCTCAATAAAAAATTAGAATTATTGAATTTTAGCTACATTTCGACATATGTAGAATCATTCCTCTATGTGTTTTTTATTATCGATTGGTGATATATATGTCAATGATGACGTAGTATTACTAATTATTAAAAATTTGTTATAAAAAATTACTTTATCATTATATAATTTATTTTAAAAACTTATATCCATTGATTTTTTTTTATATTTGCCATTGATATACTAATTATAAATAACATATATATGTATATATATTTATCTTTTCTTGAATGAATCTTAAAAATTTATGTGAAATATTTATAAAAAATTTAATGTTATAATTAATAAGTGCCCCTTTTAATTAATTATTGGCTCCGTCACTAGCTGCATTTGTAAAAATTGAGGCAGTACTGTGGTGAAGATCGTTTCCCATAGCCAATTAATGCTTAAATAACGATCCTCAACAAACAAGGCCCATTACTCAAAACTTTGGATAATCATTTCATTATGAAATTAGGCTCGTTTGGCAAGAGGTTATGTTTTAGTCAATTAGTCAAAAAGTTACTAAATTAGTCAAAAAAAGCCAACAACCCATACCAAAAAGTCAAAGATCTTTTTTCTCTACTTTTTGCCACATCTTTTCGTAATTAGTCAAAAAGTTATCTCAAATATACAAGTTTTTTACTATCTTTTAGCTAAAATAGCAAAAAAGTTACTAAATTAGCCTTGTTCCCAAACGAGGCCTTAGTAATGAAAATCATTTCCAGATCAATAAGATCAAATTACGCTTGAGGCTTCCATATACCGAAGTCGAATGCAGAGAATATTATACCGGAAAGTATGACCAACAAACTGAATTGATTATAAAACGATTGTTCCATTGTCTGCATTTATTTTAGTGCTAAAGGCAATTTGATCTGAATAGTTTTTTAATGTTAATAGTCCTCAGCATGCTCATCATCACTAGGAATGTGTCCACAAAATCGATTATGGTCATTCAGTGCATGAGATAATGTAAGAAAAGAGTGTGTTTAAAAAAGAAACAGTGAATTTAGAAGTAGGGAATCGAGTGGAGCCTCCGTTTGGGAAGTAGGTTGGGCTTTTTAGTTTTTTGCACTTTTTTTTAGTTATTTTAGCCTGGTCTAAAAAAAGTTTTTGTTTGGAATGACTTTTGACTTTTTTTGTGAGAGGAGAATGTAATGTTGTGGGTTGGGAAGTGATTATTTTATTTTTTTTTAACTAAAATAGCATATTTTTGTCTTTTGTGACTAAAATAGCCAAAAAAGTCCCGTTTAGCTCTCGCCAAACAGAACCTGAATGTATCAAGGGGATTTTCTGCAAGTGGGTGTTTTCCTCGAGGAATTTCACCTTCAGACGAGAGCAAGGGTAGGGTCACCTTCAGACGACGGTCATCAATGTATGATCTTTGAATATAGTAATTGCTTAAATACAGACACTGTGAAATTTCAAATTTAAAAAATTATGAAATATCACACAATATAAACTATAAAATTTGTAATTTTTTATTTGTTAGAAATGCAAAATTCACATTTTTAAAAATAATTTAAAAAACAAACAAACAAAATAAACAAACAACGACGAACGAAGCCAAACATATTTAAAGAACAAAGTCAACGTCATCTCTTACCACTAATTAAAAAATGTCATAGGATATCAACCTGCTAACAAAATCTTATTCATATAACTTGTTATACAAGATAAAAAAACAAAAAAAACAAAAAAACAAATAGCCAAAGTTGATGTGACAAATTTCTGATGTGAATATTATTCACTTGCTTTAGTTTGGGTTTCTTAAATACATTTTTTCAAAAAATTCTATTTTCTATCTTTTGTTAATTTTTTTTATTTTATTGAGGTTGTTTGGGTGTCCTAATAAGTGCACTTTTTTGTCTTTTAGACTAAAAAATTTGAGGAAGAAAATTATGTAGTTTTGGGTTAACTTTTTTGAACTTTTTATAGAAAAATATGTAATAAAAATTGTAAAAATTGATTTGTATGGAAAAAATTAGGATTGGGAGTTGTGCAAGCCGTAATTATTGGACTTTTGTGAAAGTGTAACTTTTTAAGCTTTTTGAGTAACTTTTGACTTTTGACTTTTTTGCAAATATGCCAAACTTGACCTGAATTTTTAAAAATATTTTTATAGTAATTTTTGTAAAATTTTTAGACACACCAACATAAATATACTTAAAAAGTATAATTTTTGTGGAAAAAAAATCTTAAAAAAATTCACTAATATTCAAAAAATATAAAATAAAGAAAAATTTAAGTATTCAGTACATTTTTTTTTTTGTATTTTTAGTATTTATTCTTAATTTTTTAAATATTTTTCACAAATATTTTTACTTAGACACCATCTTAAGTAAGATCATCTAAAAAAAAGTAAAAAAAAATGTTTTAAAATTTAAAATATTCATTAAAAAAAACACAAAAATAAAAGAACTCAATTTTTAAAAACTTAATTCAAAAATTCAAACAAATATACTAATTATTATTATTATTGGATTTTATTGTAATTGACATTGTGAGTTATATTAAAGAGATAATACAAATAAATGATTCATCATTAAAATGAGAATGATAATACAAACAGGCATAGTGTGTTGACACAAAGTGAGTGTTTGTGGGTGTGCACAAGGTAAGTGTTTGTGAAGGACTATTTTAGAGGTTTATTGATTTTTTAATTATTTAGTAAGCTATTTTAAGTGTTTGTATTTAGGAGATATGATTGGATTTTTTATTTGAGTTGGATGTATTGAAAAATGTGTATAAATAATATTTGAAGTTAAAATGACAAATTTATCCCAAACCTACATTTTTCAAAATTAATCTAAAGCAGCCAAAATTGTAATTGTACAAACCTGTCACTGTACATTGTTACTACCGCCTTTTTTTTTTGTTTTAAACCATTGTTTAGGAGAACTTTTAGGGATTTTTTTTTTTTTTTTGAGGCTATTTTAGCCTTAAAAGCTTAGGTCCCAACTCCCTCAAAATTAAGAAAAATTTACACTAACATGTATCAGTCAAAATTATTTATAGAACAAAACGAAAATATTAAAATTAATATTACATTTTTTCATTAATTTATAAATTTTTAGTTTTCCCTACAACATTAGACCCATGAAAAGTCAACACAACAACGTGCAGCTTCGGGTGTGTCGATGAGAGAAATCCTCTTTTTTTTTTTTTTTTTTTTTTTTTTTTTTTTTTTTGGTGAGGTATAGTTGGAAGACTAATTTTTTGACTTTTTATGAAATATGGTTGGGTTTGGTTGAATTTGAAGTGATGTATTAGATGAGGTGATGTAACTTAAATTAAGATGATGTGACTAAAGGATAGTGACTTTTTTGACTTTTTATCTTTTTTCAATTTTGAAAGACCTAAATAAGTATACTTTTTGATTTTTTTTGTATTATATGTAAAAAATAGAGAGAAGGATGTTGATTAATATAACCTTAAAAAAATAAAAAGATAAAATAAATGTACTTTTTTAAGGTTAGTCAAACTTGACCGTATTATGTACTGAAACCGCCATTATTAGTATGATTTGTTTCTTGTGCAAATAAACAAACTAACCTAGTGTCAATGTTAGCACCATTCGCTTAGTTTTAAAATTATAATTTAAATGTAAAATTATAATTTATGTGTAGAATTACGAGTTAGAATTTTGAA
>NW_021024727.1:73501-119040 GCF_004153795.1 Camellia sinensis
ACTTTTTTCCCGATTTCAAAACAACGAACGAGGGTTTCTGCGGAATGCAAATCTGAAATTAGAGAGAGAGAGAGAGAAGGGCCCCACTCGCCACCGTCGCCACTGCCGCTCGCCACCGTCGCCGCTGCCGCTGCCACACCGCTGGGTCACCATACTCAACAGATTGAAAGAAAAAACCACAGGTTCGTTTCATCCTCTAAACTTCAAAAAATTTAGGGCTTTGATTCAAAAAATTAGGGAAAAAATCAAAAAATATGATCTTACGGTTTTGATTTGAGACCTTTTTACATGATTTATTTCAGATCTATGCTTAGAGGAACCGAACTGTAGATGATTGGAATCATCAAAGAAATTTATGAATATATTTATATATATATATATATATATGCATCTGTGTGTAATGGGCCTGAAATGGGCATTTAATCTGTGTGTAATTTAAATTAACGACACAAAGCTGTAGTATTTAAATTCCAAACATGGGCATCTGTATGTAATTTAAAATGACCCTCTATTTGTATAATTTAATCTGTGTGTAATTTAAATATAGTATTTCTCTGTGGCATTTGGTGGCACGGCACATTCCTCACCAGTTGCTGGTCTGCCCTTCTCCCCAAATGCATCTGTGGCAAATTACAAAGATTAATGAAAATTTAACACCATATTACTTATCATAGCAGAGGAATGTAAGAGAATGTAAGAGTTTGGAAGACAGTATTTCTCTGGTTATTCAATATTTTTTTTTTAAAAAAAGAAAAGTTTATCAAAATAGGACTTGAAATATGTCTCACAAGCTACACAACAATTACTATTTTGCACAATGTACAGTAGTGACCCCAAGTCTTTATATTAGAAGGTAAATTACATTGATCTTCTTTAAGGTTTGGAAAAAAAAAATATAACAAGTCTAAATTTGTAGACATTGAATTCTCTTTTAATAAAGTCAAATGGATCATATGTAATGCAAATATTGTGAAAATATAAGGATAATAAGATAAAGTATACATTTCAATATAAAAAAGATAATAATATCAATTTTTTCATTCGCATAACTAGTGAATGATCGATGAAAAGAGGTCTAAGTATTATGTAATTTAAAACATTAAAGAAGTCCCGTATAATTATATCAAACTTGTAAGATTTATTATATTTTTTCTAATCATCAGTGGAGGTCAATGGAATTTATCCTATATTATAGGATAGAAATTGACAAAAGTGAAATTTATTTTTGAAATGATAATATACATTTAAAAAAAAATTCATAATTAATTTGGATAGAGAATGAAATGACTTAATATGAATCTTTTATTTTAAAACAAAATATCGACGGAGATGAATTTATTTATAAAAATGGCATTGTTATATTATTTTTATAATTTTTTTTTATATTAATTTTATGTATAAATAGAATTTCTATTATTTTTTGAGTTCAACTTTGTTAATTTAAAAAGTAAATGCATACTGCAATGGAGATATTAAAAGGGAGAGGCTTCTCTCCAATGGACTAGAGTGTACTGTTGGGCCCGTGGGTCTACCACGGTCCCGTTTTGATAATTCAAACCATTAATGTGTACAACTTATCAAGTACTTCATGTTTACAAAAAATCACATTGATCGGATATCGGTAGTCCCTTGATCAAAACACATTTTTGTTAACAATTTATTTTAAAAATCATATTTATCATTGACAAAAATGTGTTTCGATCAAGAGGCTACCGATATCTGATCAATATAATTTTTTGCAAGCATAAAGTATCGACGAGCTCTACACATTAAATGGTTTGGATTATCGAAACAAGACTCGTGGTGAATCCCATAGTCCAATAATATGCTCTAGTCTACACAGTAGACTGAAAAGAAGCCTCTCCCATATTAAAATATGTTTTAAGAATAAAGTAAATAATAAATAAATAACAATAGTGTTTAATTATATAAAAGGCAGTGTGAGAAAAAATGAGTAGATCCATCTTTCAGCTTTGGTAGGTATAGGCCAGCCGGTGAATAATGGGAAATATTTAGGGATGTCATTAATTGTGGGTCGACCAAAAAAGGCAGTGTTTAATTATATAAAAGACAGAGTATAGTAGCGCCTCAATGACTTGAAGGAAAAATCTTTGTCGGAAGTCGGGAGAGAAATTCTTATTAAGGCGGTAGCTCAAGCTATCCCAACATATATAATGTCTTGTTTAGAGTTGCTAGATGGTTTGTGCCATGAGATTAGTGGTATGATAGCAACGTTTTGGTGGGGTTAACATAAGGAAAGGCGTCAGATTCATTGGTGCAATTGGAAGAATCTATGTAAGTTGAAACCTGAATGTGGGATAAGTTTTAGATCTCTTATGGCTTTTAATAAGGCTTTGTTGGGAAAGCAAGCGTGGAGACTCCTAAAATTTCCGAATGGCTTGGTGGCTCAAGTATTGAAAACTAAATATTATCCCAACTGCTTGATTCTTGACGCATCATTGGGGGCGAGTCCATCATTTTCGTGGAGGAGCATTTGGAATGCATGACCTATTCTGTTAGAAGGTTTAAGTTGGCGCGTTAAAAATAGGTCTCAAATCCGAATATGGAAGGATAAATGGGTATTGCAGTTGTATTCTTTCAAAATCTATTCACCTCCTAATCTCTTAAGTGAAAATGATAGGGTGAGTGCATCGATTGATAGTGATCTGGGGAATTGGAATGACGAAGTTCTTGGTGCTTACTGCCCACCATATGAAGTCGAGGTAATTAAATCTATATTTGTTTGCCTATATCCGTCAGAGCGCACACTAGTGTGGAATTACACAAAACAATGCCTTTTCTCGGTTAGCTCAACTTATCATCTTGAAATGGGTATTCACAACAGGTATTCGCAAGCTTCATTGTCGGATGGTGGTGGTGTTAGGGCAGGCTTTTGGAAGAAATTATGGAATATGGGACTTCCTGGAAAGATCAAAAAATTTGGTTGAAAAATGTGTTTGGAAATTCTGCCGGTGCGACCTAAATTGAGGGCACAAAAGGTGTTAATAAACGATGGTTGTGGTCTTTGTCATAAGGATCCTGAATCAGTTCATCATTGTTTTTTTATTGCCGTTTTACGAGGAACGTATGGGAGTGTAGTAGCCTTGAATTGGTTGCTCAACGACAAAGGGGTGGGTATTTGTTCGACTGGTTTTTTGAGATTATTTCATCTCTTGATTCCACGAGTAGTGAGCTCTTTTTGGTGATTTGCTAGTGCATCTGGACACACCGTAACCAGGTGGTGTTCAATGACAAGTACCAAACTAAGGAGGAGCTAGTTCGATATGCTTTTGAGTTTTACCAACTGGTGTGTGAAGTTCAGTGTGATGTTCAGGTGCTGCAGAATGTTCAAATGCAAACTTGGTGGATACCTTCTGAGGAAATGATGCTCAAGATAAATTTTGATGGGGCTTGTTTTGCAGAAGAAGGTTTGATTGGTGTTGGAACTGTGGTTCGTGACCATAGGAGAGAGCTCATTGCTGCCATGTCAACGAATAGAAACTCAACGATGGATGTTGAATGTATTGAGGCCTCTGCAGTGCTTGCGGCGATTCAATTTGCGTTGGATTTGGGACTGCGCCACATAATTCTTGAAGGTGGTTTGTTATCAACCATTCGAGCCCTCCAATCCTCCTCTAAGTCCTTATCATCTTTTGAGCACCTTGTGGAGCAATCCAAAACTCTAATGGCCAGATTTCGATCTTGGGAAATTAAATATGTGAAGCGGTAAGGGAACTCAATAGTCCGTTGTCTAGCTCGCATGGCGGCTGCTATGGATGGCTTTTCAGTGTGGATGGAGGAGGTTTCATTTTCGTTGCGCTCTCACGTTAAGAGGGGAACGTCTTTTTGAATCGTTTTATTGTTCCTTTATGCTTTTGACTATTCAAAAATAAATAAATAAATAAATAATGACAACACCACCATTTTTTTCTCTCTCTTCCCCTTCGCTCTCTCCCACAACTAGAAGCTCTTCATGCCGTCACCCTTGGCTCTTTCTTTCTCTCTTTACTCTCTTTATCTCTCTGCTTCAGTATATGGTCAACACAATAGTTATGCTGCAGACCCCAGTGGGGGTCGCACCCTCAGTGAGGTGGCGAGCTCTCACTGGCTGAAACTCAAAAAAAAATAAAAATAAAATAAAACAGTTTTTTTTTGTCCAATCACAACGCGCCACCTCACTGAAAGTCGACCCCCAGTGGGGTCCGAAGCATTTTTCGTCAACACAATACTTAACATTTGACTTTTTTTGTTTTGTTTTTATCTCTAAACTAATTAACTCATTTAGCATCCCAATTAAACATTAAAAATTGGGAGAGTTTTATCTACTGCTAACACCTAACTCTAAAAAAATAAAAAATAAATAAAAAAACACTAAAGTGGCTAGGAAAATAATTATTTTATTTAAAATAGTTACTAAAACTATATAAATATTAATAGAGTATTACTGTTCACAATACAACCAATCAACCGAAAAGTCCCAAGGCATTGCCCACGAACCTATTAGTTTGTAATTATGTAATATTTTCTGCACATTTTTTTTTCCCAATGTCAATTACCTCATTAAACCAACTAGTTGACTCTGAATACATGAAAATTGAAAATTGTACATAATTTTTTAATATATGCTATGCATTTTGTAGTAAATATTTTGTAACTTTTCAATAAGATTATGAGTTTATGGTGCAGAAATAAAATTATGTATTTTTTTGTATGCTATTTGTTTTTGTAGTAATATTACATATCTTTTCATTGAAAGATTTTTGAACCACAAAATGCTAGACATACGGATTCGTTTAGGATGTGGGTTAGCTTTTTGATTTTTTAACTATTTTAGTTTCAAGTTAAAAAGTCTCGCTTGACATAGATTTTTTTTATTTTTTTGATTTTTGTGAGAGAAAAATTGAAATGATTATGGATTGGATGTGACATTTTATCATATTTGGCTAAAATAACTTATTTTGTCTTATATGACTATTTTAACCCAATGGGGCATCCCAAACGGGCACATAATTTATTTGTTAATATGAAAGAAAATGCTAAACATACATAATTTTTAGGGACAATTACAAAAAAAAAAAAAAACTCAAGGTTTTAGCTTTGTAACAAAATAAATTCTGAATTTTTAATTTTGTCCATGTAAAGCCTAATATTTTGATTTATTTTCAATGAAAAAAGAGTATTATAGCTATTAAACTCAACGTACGTATACATAAAATGTCTAAAATATCTTTTTTATTGAGTTTAATGACTAAAATATTCATTTTTCAATCAATTTTAACGGACAAAAATAGATAAATGATTTATATTAAAAACAAATTAAAAGTTTAGGATTTAAATTAACAAAATTAAAAATTTAGGATTTATTTTATTACAAAACTAAAATAATATTTTTACAATTATGCATATGATAATCAACTTTTTATTATTTTTTTTAATAAATAAATACAAATGTAACACATTATACTATATAATTGTACTTAGATTTATTTTGAAAATAATTATTTTAGTTGATTTTTTCATTTTTTACAAAAAGATGTATAAAAAAAATTAAAACTTTATTATGACAATTTTTTTAGTTAGTTACATTATTTTCTTTTTTAATTATGACAATTTTTTTTTTAATTATGACATTATTTTAAGATTTTAGTTATGACTTTTTGTGTTTGATTATATTTTTTTTTAGTTATGATTTGAAAAGTATGAAATTATATTATTTTCTTTTATAGTTAATGGATGTACCATACTCTCTTTTTTTTTAAAAAAAAACATAGAGAGAAGAATTAAATTTTGAGAGATTCTTTCTATACACATCATTAATTCTCTAAATATACATTATTTAAGTATTAAATTTGTATGACAATAATACCTTCAAGTAACAATATGAGTGTATATGTACTCATTCAAGTAATTCACATGTAAAAACACAAATCTCTCTTTACACACCATCACCTATACACTACATCTTTTACAACAAATGTAACATCCCAACCCTTCACATATCATCGATATTATCCGCTTTGGGTCACGCCCGCACGGATTTATTTTTTCCAGTGGATCACCCATCCCAGAACTACTCCAGCTTAAGCATGCTTAATTGAGGAGTTCTACTAGGGATTTTATCACCTAGGAAAAGGTCTCGATGCCATATAAAGGTCTAAGTTTTTACTTTTATAACTTAAGAACTCCCTTTTCATTCCCGATGTAGAGACACCGGGACCTTACAATCCACCTTTCTTAAGGTTGCACGTCCTCGTGCAGTAGTCTGCCAGCTCACAAGCCCGCTCACATACACTGACTATCGTGGTGACTATGGTGGTGTGTGGCAACCCGGTTTTGGTGCATGTTTTTGTCCCAACGGAAAAAATTTCAAAAATTCGACACTGTAGCTGAGTGAAGGGAGTGTCCAGCTATATCGCATTATGTACGGTAAAAAAGACAGTTTTGCCCTCCGAACCTGCGTCATCTGGCAAGAGACACACGCACGTCTCTTCTCTCTCATATCTCACATGCTCTCTACCCTCTACCTGGACGATTTCACAGCAGAGGCGAGCAGCTAGCTCCGGCGCACGCATTCCGGCGGAACCGACGGTGAACACCAACAAGCCGATCGTCGAGGATTCTTAAAGGCACGGATGCGAAACACCATTTGTTAGCTTTTTCTTCACCGATTTGTGAAAATGATGAACTCCCCTGCAATTTCTTTTCTTCCTTCAGCTTCGGTCGTGAACTCCCCTGATCTTCCTGGTGCGCTTCACCAGGAAGTCATTTTTTCATATTGATGTGTTTCGAACTAAACCAAACAAACCATTTTCCCTCTTTCAAATTTTCTTTCATTTTGGGTTTTATAAAATGATTTTCTAGATCAACTTTTTTTTCGTTTGTCATGTAAATAACAACTAAAAAAATCCATTTCAAGGGTTGAACAGCAGCTCTGATTCTTGTTAGGAATTTTTTTTTGGAAAATTTACCCATAAGTCTTAGTTTCTAAAAAGTTGAACCATTTAGTCCTAAAAGTTTTCTTATGCTCCATTTAGTCCTATTTGCACATCAATCTAATGTTCGAAACATTAATCTAATATTCGAAATCTAATGTTCGAAACATTAATCTGATGTTCGAAATTTAATGTTCGAAACATTGTAATGGGACCTTTCAGTCTATAAAGAAACTTTTAGGACTAAACAGTGTATAAGTTATTAATTTTGGATTTATTGGTGCATCCCCTTTTTTTTTCCCCCTTTTTTTATTTTCACTGTAAATACCAAAAAATTGGACAAAATAACAAAAATGAAAATTATTTTTCGTACTGTAATTTTTCATAAAAATCTGAAATTCAAAATTATGAAAAAATATATAAAATTTGCCTTTCATCAACAATTAATCAAATTAACAATTTACATTTGTTTCGCAAATTCAATAAATCAAACCTTAAATTGTAATTAATTTTTAGATGTGAAAATGAAAATAAATGTTTCCAAACAAATGTTATATATTATTTGGAGAAATATATATAAATCTTAAAACAATTAAATGAAAATTTTAATTAATTTAAATATGACAAAGTAACAGCAAAAAAGAAAATTAATTGATTTATCGACATATTTATTGCAAACAATTGACCCCAATCAAAGAAGTCGGACTGCGTGAATAAATTCTTTGGGATTTGTGTGTATCCGGTCACACCCATGGTGGCGACGTGGACATTCCTTCAATATTTGCAATTAAATATTATTAGGGCCAATTTGGTCAATTCACATCCCACAATCATTTTAAACACATTTTTCAATACAATAATTCTTAAAAAATCAATCCCATCTTTCCAAACACACAAACTAAAAATCCTACTAAAATAGTCAAATCACATAAAAACTTCAAAAAAACTCACTTTCCAAACACCATCTATATAAGGTTCTAGATGTTTACTTTTATAGCCTAGGAACTCCCCTTCCATTCCCGATGTGGGATGCCGAGACCTTAGAATCCACTCTCCTTAAGGTTACACATCTTTGTGCAGTAGCCTGCCAACTTACAAGCCCGCCCATATGCACCGAAAGACGCCAAGGACCCACACTCGATACTTTGGAGAGTTGGCTCTGATACAATTTGTAACACCCCAACCCTTCACATATCATCGATATTGTCCGCTTTGGGTCATGCCCGTACGGATTTGTTCTTCCCAGCGGGTCACCTATCCCAGAACTACTCCAGCCTAAGCACGTTTAACTGGGGAGTTCTGTTAGGAATTTCACCACCCGAAAAAAGGTCTTGACGCCATATAAGGGTATAGGTTTTTACTTTTATAGTCCAAGAACTTTCCTTCCATTCCCGATGTGATCGACTCCAAGACCTTACAGTAGCCCTTTAATCAGAACATATTTTTGTCAAAGGTAAATATGATTTTTAAAATAAAATTTTAATAAAAATGTATTCCAATTAAGGGGTTACTAATATCCGATTAATGCGATTTTTTACAGGCATGAAGTACTTGATGAATTCTATACATTGACGGTTTAAATTATCGAAACAAAAACCATAATAGATCTCACAAATTCAATAGTACCCTTCAATTTACATAATTGACTAGAGAGAAGCCTCTATTTTTCCAAAACACCCGAAAAGAACTTGTTCCACAAATGTGGACCTAAGGCCAATGATAGTGTAATGACATGATGTAAAAATCAACTGTAATGGTATATGCCATGCTGCGGCAATTTGGAATAATTAGTGATTTATTTATCGAATTTGTTCAGTTTAGATGAGACTCTTTTTAAAAATTTAAAAACTCTTCCCAAAAAGAATGCAATCGAGTGAATTTAAATTGAACAAATTCAGTATATGTACCGGTGTTAACTTGAAAATGGACAGCTACCATTCTCTAACTTTACTCTTGCAAATCAGATTGATAAAACAATAATAATAAATTACATTAATCTTATTTAAAATTTGAAAATAATATAGTTAGTCTCATACTTTTGATATAATTATATTATCTTTTCTTTTAATATAATTAAAGTGACCAAAAGTAATGTCCATGGTGAGTATATACTGAAATTGTAAGATTTAATAATACATGTAACCATAATAATAATGCGGAATTAAACTTTATAGGATCTTGAATTCAATACAACTCAAGAATAAAACGAATATATCTTTGTCAGCCATTAAATTAGAAAAGTTGAGAAAATACCCCGTAGAATTGAACCTTTAATTCTTGGCTCACCTTCTTCTCTCTGTCTTTCACTTTATTAGGATGACTATAAAACTTAAAGTGATGGAAAAATACTCATGATATGAAAGGGGAGTCACCCATCCTTATATAGAGGAGAGAAGAGGGCCAGATAAACTCTATCAGAAGAATTCCTAATCCATCAAGGTTTCCTTCTTATCTTAGAAGAGTGATTATATTAAAATTCTATTTACTGAACTTGATCTCAAAATATTGGCTTTATCTATTTGTGGAGTCCAAATAAATTAAAACATGTAGAAAATATGTAGGCTATTGGGCCACACTAGAAAAATAAATCCAGCATTCTCCCACTTGGCCCATTAAGCCGATTATGATGCAATTATGAATTTTTTCAAAAATATGCAACTTTAAAAATTTTGACTCATTGGATTCCACACTAAAAACTTTGACACGTGATCACGAATTTTTAAAAAATAGCCAATAAGTTCAGATATATTAGAAACTATAATACTGTGATTACTTCAGATCACCAATGTGAGTCATAGCGGTTATATAACATTTATGTCATATTTCCTTCTATGTACTACACCATCGATAACCTTCACCAACCCAGTCCATTATTAGGATATATAATTATTTTCCTGAAAGGCCCCTGTAATTTGTCTTGTTAAGACATTCCCTATTTATCAATATTCAATTTAATGTGTACACACACTTTTAGAACAGGAAAAACAGAAACAAAATTATTATTGCGCAAATAGTATCAACTGAAAATAAGCACTCACGATTAACCATACACATCAAGGGTTGCTTAAAAGACCCATCCTGATAACATGCTCTTTGTATGTCTTTAGTGGCAATCCCTTTGTGAATGGATCAACAATCATAAGAGAGGTGCTTAAATTTTCAATTAACACTTGTTGTTTCTAGACTCTCTCTCTAACAACCAAGTACTTTACTTCCATGTGTTTGGAACCACTAGAGTACTTTCCATTCTTAGAGAAGAAAACTGTGGTGGAAGGGAGGGCCACAACAGCAGGTTGCGATGTTGGCTGGGGGACGTTACTTCGGCCTGGTTGTCTCGGTTAAGAAGAAGCCCTGACTCTGTTCCTTTTTCGCCATCTCTCTTCGGCTGGACAGTGGGATCAGTCTGATCTCGGGCAAGGACGGAGTCGGGTTCTGGGGCGTCTTCAAGAAGAAAGATCGGACTCTGCTTTCCGGCGAACCACTCTGTATCAGTAGTCGGCTCGAATTGCCAGCGCACTTTGGCCCAAAAACTACGTTCAGGATACCGTAGTGCGGCTCGCAAAGCTGCAAGATTGGTTAACTGTAAAGGAATGAAGAGTGAGGCAGGAATCTGCGAAAAGAGACAACTGTAGTTCGGTTGATAGACGAGCTATAACGCGAAATAAAAAAATGCAAGCGAACAAGACCGAAGTTAAATTACCGGGCTTCCCTTTTTTTCCATTTATAGGTCGGCCGGAATTTGGCTTGAAATCCTCAAAGTTCCCAAGACCCAGAAAAGTCGTCGTCATTTACGTCTTTTGTCCGGTGATATGTATATTTTAATTTATCTTCTTCTCCAGCAGGCGGCGTATCCTAAGGTAATAGATCCCACCCATCTTCTTTTGAGCCGATGGAGTATTGATTGGAAAATTTCGGCCAGGCCCAAAGATTTAGGCCGGCTTGGCGGTTTAGTTCGCTAATTTCCCATGATGATTGCGGTTAGGAGTTGGTGGACGTTGGTAGGGATTAATCTTGGTCTGCCTAAGAAATTCACAGAATACGGTTGAACCGGAGGAAAACGTAGTCCGGTTTCTATGATGGAATAAAAGGGTGATGAAAGGGAACGAAGCCTTAATGTCCCAAGGAATGACGTCTTTTTCGGCCCGGACCCAGATGGACGTCGTCATGGGGGTATTTGTAGTCTTCTGAATTCGGCTAGGGCCGCCCGGAGTATTTACTTAAATATCTATACTTCACCCATCTACGTCATATTTAAGAATAATTATTTCGTTGGCAATATGTGACTCAGTAGGCTCGGTGAGCGCACGCAGGGAGTGCCTGGGCAACCAGTCTGCAAGTAGAAAACACAGGGTGGTAGCACAGATCATTTGGACCGTGCTTACAAATAATCAAGATGAGGTAACAAAAGTCCCTATTGGCTTATGGACGGGTTTATTCTGGTCAGCTAAAAAGTGCTCGGGTAAGGCACCTTCGGTTTGGAGCAAAGTTACCTTTTGATTCGATCTTGGAAGGCTCTTGGCGCATAGCTGGTTTGGAGAACAACATTGATTGTTTAGATTGCCAGAGTTCATGACGGTCTTAGAGGGACAGGACTTTTCTGAAGTCGAGGTCTAAAAAAAAACTAAAGAAAGCTGCGTTCGCTACCATAAGGCCCTAAATCGGTTGAGCTAGGAGTTCTTGTTATTTGTCGGTTCGAGCCTCTAGGGGTCAGCTTTCTGAGTTTGGCTTAGAAACTGGGAAAGCTTGGCTTAGCCCCAGAAGGCTTAGCCTCGGTTTAAAACCGAGGTTCTTAATCAATAAAGTCAAACCTCATTCGGTTGCTATCTTTGGCTAGAGTTGTTCAGGAGTTGATCCTCTGGAACTACTGAATTTTTGGAGTCTAGTTCGTTATTGTCCAGGAGTAGTAATCTGCCTATGTAGGACAAACATTGTCCTTAGTTCGGTTTGCTAAATGATTTTGATTCTAAAGGACTAGTTTTCTACGGATTAAATCCATACACACGCGTTCTACTGATAAAGTTCTTTTCAATGAAAGACAGAAAACGAAGCAGAAATGGAGGAAAATGTTTTACGGAAATACGCACAGGATTGCAGTCAAAGCAAATTATGAATAGCAAAAAGCATGAAGGGAAAGTGATCTTGCTTACCAGATTAAGAAAAGGGGGGCTGGAGATAAAAAATGTTGCAGCAAAGAAGAACACGAACTCAGGATTGGAACAGCAGAAGCACGAAGAAAGGAAATGGTTAAAATGCTGGTGGTGAATGATTCAAGACTGAGGATTGTTTTGTGAAAGGGGAGAAGGAAAAAAAAATGGGAACTGTTTCAAAATTTTCGTGGTACGAGGGTGGCGTGACAGCTGCTCACAGCCTATCAGAGCTTGCCACGTGTCATTGTAGTGAAGCGTTACAGTCAATGATTGAAGAG
Source organism: Camellia sinensis (assembly GCF_004153795.1). Lineage (NCBI taxonomy): Eukaryota > Viridiplantae > Streptophyta > Magnoliopsida > Ericales > Theaceae > Camellia > Camellia sinensis. Next base: position 85,859 of record NW_021024727.1, read on the forward strand.
ACGTTTGACCGAACGCGTAGAGCCGGAGTAAAAATAAGCTCGGCGGTGGAGAGGATAAGTGATTTTTAGTTCGGCTGGAAAAGCTTATAGACGTTAGCTCGGCTGGTCACTAGGTAATCCAATCATGCCGTGCAGATGGAATAAGGGGCAATTGAGAGGTAATTTTTGTGTGAAAATTGGGCCGAGCTATGAAATGGACTTTATGGCCCCAAAGTACGAAGGACCGGGTAAAAGGGCCGTGAGTTACTCCGGCCATTGAGAAATAAAGTTACCAGTCAAAAAGAGTTGAAGTTACTTCGGTGCAGAATTGTAAAGCTTACTTCGGTTTGGACAACTTGGTTAGTCCGGTCTCCGAGTAGTCCGGTCATGACGTATTCTGGATAGGTCGTCAAAGACCTTGCTACTCGGTAGCTCGGTCCCAACATATCATGGTTCATGTAAGGGAGAACCAAGATGAGAAGTAAATGGAAGGGCCGAACTAGGGATAGTCGGCCTGCCTCGTGGCTCAGTTTAGCTAGTTTACTTCGGTTAAATTGGTAGTTCGCCGTAGTAAAAAACCATCCCACTTGGTTTAAGCAGTGGGGGGGTGTAAAAGGATAAGCATTATCCTTAGGGAGTATGAATTCCTAGGAGGATCTGCATGGAGAATAAAAGTCCTACTAGCGATTGGGCCACTCGAAACCTATAAAAGTTTACAAGCATCACCTTGGAGGAGGTAACATAACACAACACCAACAATTTTGTTTCCTGATACATTGAGCTTTGTCTATTTGTCAGTTTTCTGACTTAGGCATCGAGAGGTTTCCGGCACACACCCGCCGGCTAGCTCACGTTTGTGTTTTCAGGTGACAAAGCGACGTCGTACGGAGAAAGCGTGGACTTAGTCAACAGGGATTATACGAGGAAATTATTCTTCCCCGTATTAGTAATATTTTCTGCACATTTTTTTTTTCCAATGTCAATTACCTCATTAAACCAACTAGTTGACTCTGAATACATGAAAATTGAAAATTGTACATAATTTTTTAATATATGCTATGCATTTTGTAGTAAATATTTGTAACTTTTCGTTAAGATTATGAGTTTATGGTGCAGAAATAAAATTATGTATTTTTTGTATGCTATTTATTATGTAGTAATATTACATATCTTTTCATTGAAAGATTTTTGAACCACAAAATGCTAGACATACGGATTCGTTTAGGATTCGTTTAGGATGTGGGTTAGCTTTTTGAATTTTTAACTATTTAGCTTCAAGTTAAAAAGTCTCGCTTGACATAGATTTTTTTTATTTTTTGATTTTGTGAGAGAAAAATTGAAATGATTATGGGTTGGATGTGACATTTTATCATATTTGGCTAAAATAACTTATTTTGTCTTATAATAACTATTTTAACCCAATGGGCATTCCAAACGGGCACATAATTTATTTGTTACTATGAAAGAAATGCTAAACATACATAATTTTTAGGGACAATTACAAAAAAAAAAAAAAAACTCAAGGTTTTAGCTTTGTAAACAAAATAAATTCTGAAATTTTTAATTTTGTCCATGTAAAGCCTAATAATTTTGATTTATTTTCAATGAAAAAAAAGTATTATGCTATTAAACTCAACGTACGAATACTAAAATGTCTAAATATCTTTTTTATTGAGTTTAATGACTAAAATATTCATTTTTCAAATAATTTTAACGGACAAAAATAGAATAATGATTTATATTAAAAAACAATTAAAGTTAGGATTTAAATTAACAAAATTAAAAATTTAGGATTTATTTATTACAAAACTAAAATAATTTTTTACAATTATGCACTATGATAATCAACTTTTTTTTTTTAATAAATAAATACAAATGTAACACATTATACTATATAATTGTACTTTGATTTATTTTGAAAATAATTATTTTAGTTGATTTTTTCATTTTTTACAAAAAGATGTATAAAAAAATTAAAACTTTATTATGACAATTTTTTTAGTTAGTTACATTATTTTCTTTTTTAATTATGACAATTTTTTTTTAATTATGACATTATTTTAAGATTTTAGTTATGACTTTTTGTGTTTGATTATATTTTTTTTTAGTTATGATTTGAAAAGTATGAAAATTATATTATTTTCTTTTATAGTTAATGCGTGTACCTTACTCTCTTTTTTTTTTATAAAAAAACATAGAGAAGAAGAATTAAATTTTGAGAGATTCTATCTCTATACACATCATTAATTCTCTAAATATACATTATTTAAGTATTAAATTTGTATGACAATAATACCTTCAAGTAACAATATGAGTGTATATGTACTCATTCAAGTAATTCACATGTAAAACACAAATCTCTCTTTACACACCATCACCTATACACTACATCTTTTACAACAATGTAACATCCCAACCCTTCACATATCATCGATATTATCCGCTTTGGGTCACACCGCACGGATTTGTTTTTTCTAGTGGATCACCCTATCCCAGAACTACTCCAGCTAAGCACGCTTAATTGAGGAGTTCTACTAGGGATTTATCACCTAGGAAAAGGCCTCGATGCCATATAAGGTCTAAGTTTTTACTTTTATAGCTTAAGAACTCCTTTTTCATTCCCGATGTAGAGAACACCGGGACCTTACAATCCACCTTTCTTAAGTTGCACGTCCTCGTGCAGTAGTCTGCCAGCTCACAAGCCCGCTCACATACACTGACTATGGTGGTGACTATGGTGGTGTGTGGCAACCGGTTTTGGTGCATATTTTTCTCCCAACGGAAAAAATTTCAAAATTCGCACTGTAGCTAGTGAGGGAGTGTCCAGCTGTATCGCATTATGTACGGTAAAAAAGACAGTTTTGCCCTCCGAACCTGCGTCATCTAGCAAGAGACACACGCACGTCTCTTCTCTCTCATATCTCACATGCTCTCTACCCTCTACCTGGACGATTTCACAGCAGAGGCGAGCAGCTAGCTCCGGCGCACGCATTCCGGCGGAACCGACGGTGAACACCAACAAAGCCGATCGTCGAGGATTCTTAAAGGTACGGATGCGAAACACCATTTGTTAGCTTTTTCTTCACGAATCTGTGAAAATGATGAACTCCCCTGCAATTTCTTTTCTTCCTTCAGTTTCGGTCGTGAACTCCCCTGATCTTCCTGGTGCGCTTCACCAGGAAGTCATTTTTTCATATTGATGTGTTTCGAACTAAACCAAACAAACCATTTTCCCTCTTTCAAATTTTCCTTCATTTTGGGTCTTATAAAATGATTTTCTAGATCAACTTTTTTTTTCGTTGTCATGTAAATAACAACTAAAAAATCCATTTCAAGGGTTGGACAGCAGCTTTGATTCTTGTTAGGAATTTTTTTTTGGAAAATTTACCCATAAGTCTTAGTTTCTAAAAAGTTGAACCATTTAGTCCTAAAAGTTTTCTTATGCTCCATTTAGTCCTATTTGCACATCAATCTAATGTTCGAAACATTAATCTGATGTTCAAAATCTAATGTCGAAACATTAATCTGATGTTCGAAATTTAATGTTCGAAACATTGTAATGGGACCTTCAGTCTATAAGGAAACTTTTAGGATTAAACAATGTATAAGTTATTAATTTGGGATTTATTGGTGCATCCCCTTTTTTTTTCCCCTATTTTTATTTTCACTGTAAATACCAAAAAATTGGACAAAATAACAAAAATGAAAATTATTTTTCGTACTGTAATTTTTCATAAAAATCTGAAATTCAAATTATGAAAAATATATAAATTTGCCTTTCATCAACAATTAATCAAATTAACAATTTACATTTGTTTCGCAAATTCAATAAATCAAACCTTAAATTGTAATTAATTTTTAGATGTGAAAATGAAAATAAATGTTTCCAAACAAATGTTATATATTATTTGGAGAAATATATATAAATCTTAAAATAATTAAATGAAAATTTAATTAATTTAAATATGACAAAGTAACAGCAAAAAAGAAAATTAATTGATTTATCGACATTATTTATCGCAACAACAATGATTCATCCCCCCTTTCCCCCACCCCCTTTGACCCCCTCTTCTCTCATTGGTTACATTTTCTTTTTTTTTTCTTTTTTTTCCTGCTCCTCCAATCACCACCGCCACGTGGCAAAGGGGGGGTGAGAGGGTGACCCCTAAAAGGGGGTCCCAAGCATTATTCTTATCGACATATTTATTGCAAACAATTGACCCCAATCAAAGAAGTCGGACTACGTGAATAAATTCTTCGGGATTTGTGTGTATCCGGTCACACCCATGGTGGCACGTGGACATTTCATACCAACGAGAGTTAATTAGAAAATACAACAAAAAGGTGCATCCAAGACAATTCAAGATCGGCGATTGGGTACTGCGCAAAGTAATGGGAAACACCTTGGTACCAGGAGATGGCAAGTTGGGGCCAAACTGGGAAGGTCCTTACAACGTGGTTGGGTTAGCAGGCAAAGGGGCATACCACCTAGAAGACAAGGACGGCAAAGCAATCCCTAGGCCATGGAACACGGCCAATCTCAAGTTGTTTTATTTTTAGCTTTTTTTCTTTCAAACATGTAATTTCTTCTTTTTTCTTAATAAAATAACCAATTCTTTTTCAGCATGAGTTGTTCTTTGTAAAAGTTAGTTTTAGTAAAGATAGGAATATTGCAAACATTGTTCTAAGTTAGCTGGAAAAAACCAAACTTAGAGGTTGGCTGGATTAAACCAACTCTTAGTACTCTTCAGCCAAAGTATGGGTATGGCTGAAAAATGGTTGGCTGGAATAAACAAACTCTTGGTACTCTTCAGCCAAAGTATGAGTATGGCCGAAGAGTGGTTGGCTGGAATAAACCAACACCCTTCCTAAGCCCAGGATAAGGATCCAGGCTGCAGGACGTTTGGTCGGAATAACCAAACAATGTTCTAAGTTAGCTGGAAAAAACTAACTTAGAGGTTGGCTGGAATAAACCAACTCTTAGTACTCTTCAGCCGAAGTATGAGTATGGCTGAAGAGTGGTTGGCTGGAATAAACCAATTCTTGGTACTCTTCAGCCGAAGTAAGGGTATGGCTGAAGAGTGGTTGCCTGGAATAAACCAACTCTTTGTACTCCTCAGCCGAAGTATGAGTACGGCTGAAGAGTGGTTGGCTGGAATAAACCAACTCTTAGTACTCTTCAGCCGAAGTATGAGTACGGCTTAAAAGTGGTTGGCTGGAATAAACCAACTCTTTGTACTCCTCAACCGAAGTATGAGTACGGCTGAAGAGTGGTTGGCTGGAATAAACCAACTCTTAGTACTCTTCAGCCGAAGCATGAGTACGGCTGAAGAGTGGTTGGCTGGAATAAGCCAACTCTTGGTACTCTTCAGCCGAAGTATGGGTATGGCTGAAGAGTGGTTGGCTACAAAACCGACTCATCGTACTCCTCAGCCGAAGTAATTATGTCGGCTAAGGAGTGGTGGGCTGATAAGCATAGATTAACCATTTAAAACCGGAATAGCAGTTGGAACAATAGAAGACATACAAGTGCAAGCATATTAATCAAAAACCGAAGTAAGAGTTCAAGCAAATTTTCATTTCATCAAAAGGCAATTACAAAGGAGGGACATAGCCCGGTTACAAAGACAAAAAGTAACAAAAGGAAAAAGTGCAAAATCAAGAAAAAAGATCTTCAATTTCGGCGTCAAAGGCAGCATCAGCATCAGCATGAAGACCGGTTTCAGGCGGGAGCTCCGTGTCGGTAACAAGGGTGGTTTCGGTAGGAACCACGGCTTCACCTGGTTGATCAATAGTCAGGTCTTCCACCATGGGTTCCGACCGAACTGTCTGATCCACATCAACAACCGGAGTATCGTCAGAAGCAGAGTCTTTATCTGAATCTGAGCCCTCTAGAAACTGCTGTTGCATGGCATTTGCATACTCCGCAAGGGAGTTCGGTATGAAGTAGGCTGGAGGGTTGAAAACCTCGGTCTGAGGATCATGACCGAGCTTCTCAACGGCTCCCCTCCAGCCACACTTAAAGAGCAGATCCTTGGCGGCCTCACATTGTTTGACATATATATCCTCTGCCTTTTTGTAGCCTTTCTTTTCGGCCTCTTTTGCGTCCTCCTTCGCCTGGGATATTTCGGCATCTTTCTTCCTTTCCAGCTTCACCAGCTCGCGTAGGTACTTGTCTTTCAGAGCAATGACAGCCTTCTGCTTTTCGGCTTCGGCCGAACTAACCAGTCCGGTCAGTCTGCCGACCTCACCACGTAGTTCGGCCATTTCCTTTCTGGCTTCCTCCAGCTCGGCCGCTTTTGCCTCAGCTTCTGCCGTTGCTTGCCTGGTTACTTTCCTAAGCTCAAGCACTTTCATATGAGTGATTTGGTTTTTCTGAATGGCCTGACAAAGCAAAAATTTCCCTTTAGCCGAAGTAGAAGTTCAAAAAAGAAAGTAGACAGAAAAACGACCGAAGTTGCTTACCAGAATCATGGATTTAGTCGTAGACCGGATGGCCTTCAGTTCGGTGTTCAACTGTTTGTGGTGGTGCTCCATGTCTTTGGGCAGACACACACTCTTGGCCAGATTGATGGCCAACAGGTGGTCTTTCTCAGCAACAACCGAGTCTATATCTCGGATGTCTCGGTCGTTGAAAGTAAGTTTTGGGGCCCAGCTGCCGGTAGTTCGGTCAAAAGGTTCTGGTTGGGGGCTCGGTGGCAAGCTCGATGGAAGTGCAGGTTCTGCTTCATCAACCAAAATTTGTTCGGTTTCAGCAGTCCAGGCGCGCTTGGTTCGGCGGGAAGAGGACGGCTGTTGAGAAGGGAGGGCCACAACAGCAGGTTGCGATTGGCTGGGTGACGTTACTTCGGGCCTGGTTGTCTCGGTTAAAAGAGCCCTGACTCTGTTCTTTTTCGCCATCTCTTCTTCGGCTGACAGTGGGATCAGTCTGATCTCGGGCAAGGAGGGGTCCGGTTCTGGGGCGTCTTCAAGAAGAAAGTCGGTTACTCTGGCTTTCCGGCGACCGCTGTATCGGTAGGTCGGCTCGAATTGCAGCAACTTGGCCCAACTACGTTCAGGATACCGTAGTGCGGCTCGCAAAGCTGCAAGATTTGGATAACTGTACAAGGAATGAAGGTGAGCAGAATCTGCGAAAAGAGACAACTGTTAGTTCGGTTGATAGACGAGCGAAACCGAAATAAAAAAATGCAAGGAACAAGACCGAAGTTAAATTACCGGGCTTCCCTTTTTTCCAATTTATAGGTCGGCCAGGAATTTGGGCTTGAAAATCCTCAAAGTTCCCATAGACCCAGAAAAAGTCGTCGTCATTTACGTCTTTGTCCGGTGTATATTTAATTATCTTCTCTCAGCGGCGGCGTATCCTAAGGTAATAGACCCACCCATCTTCTTTTGAGCCGATGGAGTATTGATGGAAAATTTCGGCCAGGCCAAGATTTAGTCCGGCTTGGCGGTTTAGTTCGGCTATTCCCATGATGATGCGGTAGGAGTTGGTGGACAGTTGGGTAGGGCATAATCTGGTCTGCCTAAGAAATTCACAGATCAACGGTTGAACCGGAAACCGTAGTCCGGTTTCTATGATGGATAAAAGGGTGAAGGGAACGAAGCCTTCAATGTCCCAAGGAATGACGTCTTTTTCGGCCAGGACCAGATGGACGTCGTCAGGTATTTGGTAGTCTTTCCTGAATTCGGCTAGGCCGCCCGGAGTATTTACTAAATATCTATACTTCCCCATCTATCGTATAATTTAAGAATAAGTTATTTCGGTGCAAATATTGTGCTCAGTAGCTCGGTTGAGCGCACGCAGGAGTGCCTGGGCAACCTAAGTCTGCAAAGTAGAAAACACAGGGGTTAAGCACAGATCATTGGACCGTGCTACAAATTAAAAGCGAGGTAAAAAAGTCCTACTTCGGCTTAATGGACGGGCTCTATCTCGGTTCAACAAAATGTTCGGAAGCTCGGTTTGAGCAAAGTTCTTATTGATCAAATCTTGGAAGGCATCTCGGCATACTGGCTTTGGAAACAATTTTGTTAGACCGGTTCATCGTCTAGGGGCAGCTTTCTGAGTTCGGTCTAAAAAACTAAGAAAGCTGGTTCAGCACCAAAGGCCTAAATCGGTTGAGCTAGGAGTTTTGTTATTTCGGTTGAGCCTCTAGGGGCAGCTTTCTGAGTTTGGCTTAGAAACTGGGAAAGCTGGCTTAGCCCCAAAGGCTTAGCTCGGTTTAAAACCGAGGTTCCTTAATCAATAAAGTCAAACCTCATTCGGTGGGCTTATCTTGGCTAGAGTTGTTCAGGAGTTGATAACCTACTGGAACTACTGATTTTTGGAGTTCTAGTTCGGTTATTGTCCAGAGTAATCTGCCTATGTAGGACAAACAGTGTCCTAGTTCGGTTGCTACATGATTTTGGATCTAAGACTAGTTTTCTACAGATTAATCCATACACACGCGTTCTACTGTTAAAGTTCTTTTCATGAAAGAACAGAAACGAAGCAGAAATGGAGGAAAATGTTTTACGGAAATACAGCAAACAAGATGCATAAAGCAAATATGAAAGCAAAAGCATGAAGGGAAAGTAGATTTGCTTACCAGATTAAAGAAAAGGGGGGCTGGAGATAAAAACTGTTGCAGCACAAGAAGAACACGAACTCAGGATTGGAACAGCAGAAGCACGAAGAAAGGAAATGGTAAAATGCGTGGGTGAATGATTCAAGACTGGAGGAGTTGTTTTGTGAAAGGGGAGAAGGGAAAAAAAAAATGGGAACTGTTCAAAATTTTCGTGGTACGAGGGTGGCGTGACAGCTGCTCACAGCCTATCAGAGCTTGCCACGTGTCATTGTAAAGTGAAGCGTTACAGTCAATGATTGAAGAGACGTTTTGACCGAACGCGTAGAGCCGGAGTAAAATAAGCTCGGCTGGAGAGGCTAAGTGATTTTTTAGTTCGGCTGGAAAAGCTTATAGACGTTAGCTCGGCTGGTCACTAGGTAATCCCAATCATGCCGTGCAGATGGAATTAAGGGGCAATTGAGAGGGTAATTTTTGGTGAAAATTGGGCCGAGCTATGAAATGGACTTTATGGCCCCAAAGTACGAAGGACCGGGTAAAATGGGCCGTGAAGTTACTCCGGCCCATGAGAAATAAAGTTACTTCAGTCAAAAGAGATGAAGTTACTTCGGTGCAGGAATTGTAAAGCTACTTCGGTTTGGACAACTTGAGTTAGTCCGGTCTCCGAGTTAGTCCGGTCATGACGTATTCTGGATAGGTCGGTCAAGACCTTGCTACTCGGTAGCTCGGTCCCAACATATCATGGTTCATGTAAGGGAGAACCAAGATGAGAAGTAAATGGAAGGGCCGAACTAGGGATAGTTCGGCCTGCCTCGTGGCTCAGTTTAGCTAGTTTACTTCGGTTAAATGGTAGTTCGGCCGTAGTAAAAACCATCCCACTTGGTTTAAGCAGTGGGGGGGGGTGTAAAAGGATAAGCATTATCCTTTAGGAGTATGAATCCTAGGAGGACTCTGCATGGAGAAATAAAAGTCCTACTAGGATTGGGCCACTCGAAACCTATAAAAGTTTACAAGCATCACCTTGGAGGAGGTAACATAACACAACACACAATTTTGTTTCCTGATACATTGAGCTTTGTCTATTTGTCAAGTTTTCTGACTTAGGCATCGGAGAGGTTTCCGGCACACACCCGCCGGCTAGCTCACGTTTGTGTTTTCAGGTGACAAAGCGACGTCGTACGGAGAAGCGTGGACTTAGTCAACAGGATTATACGAGGAAAATTATTTCTTCCCCGTATAGTAATATTTTCTGCACATTTTTTTTTTCCAATGTCAATTACCTCATTAAACCAACTAGTTGACTCTGAATACATGAAAATTGAAAATTGTACATAATTTTTTAATATATGCTATGCATTTTGTAGTAAATATTTGTAACTTTTCGTTAAGATTATGAGTTTATGGTGCAGAAATAAAATTATGTATTTTTTTGTATGCTATTTATTTATGTAGTAATATTACATATCTTTTCATTGAAAGATTTTTGAACCACAAAATGCTAGACATACGGATTCGTTTAGGATTCGTTTAGGATGTGGGTTAGCTTTTTGATTTTTTAACTATTTTAGCTTCAAGTTAAAAAGTCTCGCTTGACATAGATTTTTTTTATTTTTTTGATTTTTGTGAGAGAAAAATTGAAATGATTATGGGTTGGATGTGACATTTTATCATATTTGGCTAAAATAACTTATTTTGTCTTATATAACTATTTTAACCCAATGGGGCATCCCAAACGGGCACATAATTTATTTGTTACTATGAAAGAAATGCTAAACATACATAATTTTTAGGGACAATTACAAAAAAAAAAAAAAACTCAAGGTTTTAGCTTTGTAACAAAATAAATTCTGAATTTTTAATTTTGTCCATGTAAAGCCTAATATTTTGATTTATTTTCAATGAAAAAAGAGTATTATAGCTATTAAACTCAACGTACGTATACATAAAATGTCTAAAATATCTTTTTTATTGAGTTTAATGACTAAAATATTCATTTTTCAATCAATTTTAACGGACAAAAATAGATAAATGATTTATATTAAAAACAAATTAAAAGTTTAGGATTTAAATTAACAAAATTAAAAATTTAGGATTTATTTTATTACAAAACTAAAATAATATTTTTACAATTATGCATATGATAATCAACTTTTTATTATTTTTTTTAATAAATAAATACAAATGTAACACATTATACTATATAATTGTACTTAGATTTATTTTGAAAATAATTATTTTAGTTGATTTTTTCATTTTTTACAAAAAGATGTATAAAAAAAATTAAAACTTTATTATGACAATTTTTTTAGTTAGTTACATTATTTTCTTTTTTAATTATGACAATTTTTTTTTTAATTATGACATTATTTTAAGATTTTAGTTATGACTTTTTGTGTTTGATTATATTTTTTTTTAGTTATGATTTGAAAAGTATGAAATTATATTATTTTCTTTTATAGTTAATGCGTGTACCTTACTCTCTTTTTTTTTTATAAAAAACATAGAGAGAAGAATTAAATTTTGAGAGATTCTATCTATACACATCATTAATTCTCTAAATATACATTATTTAAGTATTAAATTTGTATGACAATAATACCTTCAAGTAACAATATGAGTGTATATGTACTCATTCAAGTAATTCACATGTAAAAACACAAATCTCTCTTTACACACCATCACCTATACACTACATCTTTTACAACAAATGTAACATCCCAACCCTTCACATATCATCGATATTATCCGCTTTGGGTCACGCCCGCACGGATTTATTTTTTCCAGTGGATCACCCATCCCAGAACTACTCCAGCTTAAGCATGCTTAATTGAGGAGTTCTACTAGGGATTTTATCACCTAGGAAAAGGTCTCGATGCCATATAAAGGTCTAAGTTTTTACTTTTATAACTTAAGAACTCCCTTTTCATTCCCGATGTAGAGACACCGGGACCTTACAATCCACCTTTCTTAAGGTTGCACGTCCTCGTGCAGTAGTCTGCCAGCTCACAAGCCCGCTCACATACACTGACTATGGTGGTGACTATGGTGGTGTGTGGCAACCGGTTTTGGTGCATATTTTTCTCCCAACGGAAAAAATTTCAAAAATTCGGCACTGTAGCTAAGTGAAGGGAGTGTCCAGCTGTATCGCATTATGTACGGTAAAAAAGACAGTTTTGCCCTCCGAACCTGCGTCATCTAGCAAGAGACACACGCACGTCTCTTCTCTCTCATATCTCACATGCTCGAATAAAATCAATCAAAAAATAACACATATCACACAATATGCCGTAAGAATTTCATGGCAAAAACTCATTTCAAATTAATTAGAAATGTTAAAAATTAGTACTAGAATAAAATCAATCAAAAAATAACACATATCACACAATATGCCGTAAGAATTTCATGGCAAAAACTCATTTCAAATTAATTAGAAATGTTAAAAATTAGTACTAGAATAAAATCAATCAAAAAATAACACATATCACACAATATGCCGTAAGAATTTCATGGCAAAAACTCATTTCAAATTAATTAGAAATGTTAAAAATTAGTACTAGAATAAAATCAATCAAAAAATAACACATATCACACAATATGCCGTAAGAATTTCATGGCAAAAACTCATTTCAAATTAATTAGAAATGTTAAAAATTAGTACTAGAATAAAATCAATCAAAAAATAACACATATCACACAATATGCCGTAAGAATTTCATGGCAAAAACTCATTTCAAATTAATTAGAAATGTTAAAAATTAGTACTAGAATAAAATCAATCAAAAAATAACACATATCACACAATATGCCGTAAGAATTTCATGGCAAAAACTCATTTCAAATTAATTAGAAATGTTAAAAATTAGTACTAGAATAAAATCAATCAAAAAATAACACATATCACACAATATGCCGTAAGAATTTCATGGCAAAAACTCATTTCAAATTAATTAGAAATGTTAAAAATTAGTACTAGAATAAAATCAATCAAAAAATAACACATATCACACAATATGCCGTAAGAATTTCATGGCAAAAACTCATTTCAAATTAATTAGAAATGTTAAAAATTAGTACTAGAATAAAATCAATCAAAAAATAACACATATCACACAATATGCCGTAAGAATTTCATGGCAAAAACTCATTTCAAATTAATTAGAAATGTTAAAAATTAGTACTAGAATAAAATCAATCAAAAAATAACACATATCACACAATATGCCGTAAGAATTTCATGGCAAAAACTCATTTCAAATTAATTAGAAATGTTAAAAATTAGTACTAGAATAAAATCAATCAAAAAATAACACATATCACACAATATGCCGTAAGAATTTCATGGCAAAAACTCATTTCAAATTAATTAGAAATGTTAAAAATTAGTACTAGAATAAAATCAATCAAAAAATAACACATATCACACAATATGCCGTAAGAATTTCATGGCAAAAACTCATTTCAAATTAATTAGAAATGTTAAAAATTAGTACTAGAATAAAATCAATCAAAAAATAACACATATCACACAATATGCCGTAAGAATTTCATGGCAAAAACTCATTTCAAATTAATTAGAAATGTTAAAAATTAGTACTAGAATAAAATCAATCAAAAAATAACACATATCACACAATATGCCGTAAGAATTTCATGGCAAAAACTCATTTCAAATTAATTAGAAATGTTAAAAATTAGTACTAGAATAAAATCAATCAAAAAATAACACATATCACACAATATGCCGTAAGAATTTCATGGCAAAAACTCATTTCAAATTAATTAGAAATGTTAAAAATTAGTACTAGAATAAAATCAATCAAAAAATAACACATATCACACAATATGCCGTAAGAATTTCATGGCAAAAACTCATTTCAAATTAATTAGAAATGTTAAAAATTAGTACTAGAATAAAATCAATCAAAAAATAACACATATCACACAATATGCCGTAAGAATTTCATGGCAAAAACTCATTTCAAATTAATTAGAAATGTTAAAAATTAGTACTAGAATAAAATCAATCAAAAAATAACACATATCACACAATATGCCGTAAGAATTTCATGGCAAAAACTCATTTCAAATTAATTAGAAATGTTAAAAATTAGTACTAGAATAAAATCAATCAAAAAATAACACATATCACACAATATGCCGTAAGAATTTCATGGCAAAAACTCATTTCAAATTAATTAGAAATGTTAAAAATTAGTACTAGAATAAAATCAATCAAAAAATAACACATATCACACAATATGCCGTAAGAATTTCATGGCAAAAACTCATTTCAAATTAATTAGAAATGTTAAAAATTAGTACTAGAATAAAATCAATCAAAAAATAACACATATCACACAATATGCCGTAAGAATTTCATGGCAAAAACTCATTTCAAATTAATTAGAAATGTTAAAAATTAGTACTAGAATAAAATCAATCAAAAAATAACACATATCACACAATATGCCGTAAGAATTTCATGGCAAAAACTCATTTCAAATTAATTAGAAATGTTAAAAATTAGTACTAGAATAAAATCAATCAAAAAATAACACATATCACACAATATGCCGTAAGAATTTCATGGCAAAAACTCATTTCAAATTAATTAGAAATGTTAAAAATTAGTACTAGAATAAAATCAATCAAAAAATAACACATATCACACAATATGCCGTAAGAATTTCATGGCAAAAACTCATTTCAAATTAATTAGAAATGTTAAAAATTAGTACTAGAATAAAATCAATCAAAAAATAACACATATCACACAATATGCCGTAAGAATTTCATGGCAAAAACTCATTTCAAATTAATTAGAAATGTTAAAAATTAGTACTAGAATAAAATCAATCAAAAAATAACACATATCACACAATATGCCGTAAGAATTTCATGGCAAAAACTCATTTCAAATTAATTAGAAATGTTAAAAATTAGTACTAGAATAAAATCAATCAAAAAATAACACATATCACACAATATGCCGTAAGAATTTCATGGCAAAAACTCATTTCAAATTAATTAGAAATGTTAAAAATTAGTACTAGAATAAAATCAATCAAAAAATAACACATATCACACAATATGCCGTAAGAATTTCATGGCAAAAACTCATTTCAAATTAATTAGAAATGTTAAAAATTAGTACTAGAATAAAATCAATCAAAAAATAACACATATCACACAATATGCCGTAAGAATTTCATGGCAAAAACTCATTTCAAATTAATTAGAAATGTTAAAAATTAGTACTAGAATAAAATCAATCAAAAAATAACACATATCACACAATATGCCGTAAGAATTTCATGGCAAAAACTCATTTCAAATTAATTAGAAATGTTAAAAATTAGTACTAGAATAAAATCAATCAAAAAATAACACATATCACACAATATGCCGTAAGAATTTCATGGCAAAAACTCATTTCAAATTAATTAGAAATGTTAAAAATTAGTACTAGAATAAAATCAATCAAAAAATAACACATATCACACAATATGCCGTAAGAATTTCATGGCAAAAACTCATTTCAAATTAATTAGAAATGTTAAAAATTAGTACTAGAATAAAATCAATCAAAAAATAACACATATCACACAATATGCCGTAAGAATTTCATGGCAAAAACTCATTTCAAATTAATTAGAAATGTTAAAAATTAGTACTAGAATAAAATCAATCAAAAAATAACACATATCACACAATATGCCGTAAGAATTTCATGGCAAAAACTCATTTCAAATTAATTAGAAATGTTAAAAATTAGTACTAGAATAAAATCAATCAAAAAATAACACATATCACACAATATGCCGTAAGAATTTCATGGCAAAAACTCATTTCAAATTAATTAGAAATGTTAAAAATTAGTACTAGAATAAAATCAATCAAAAAATAACACATATCACACAATATGCCGTAAGAATTTCATGGCAAAAACTCATTTCAAATTAATTAGAAATGTTAAAAATTAGTACTAGAATAAAATCAATCAAAAAATAACACATATCACACAATATGCCGTAAGAATTTCATGGCAAAAACTCATTTCAAATTAATTAGAAATGTTAAAAATTAGTACTAGAATAAAATCAATCAAAAAATAACACATATCACACAATATGCCGTAAGAATTTCATGGCAAAAACTCATTTCAAATTAATTAGAAATGTTAAAAATTAGTACTAGAATAAAATCAATCAAAAAATAACACATATCACACAATATGCCGTAAGAATTTCATGGCAAAAACTCATTTCAAATTAATTAGAAATGTTAAAAATTAGTACTAGAATAAAATCAATCAAAAAATAACACATATCACACAATATGCCGTAAGAATTTCATGGCAAAAACTCATTTCAAATTAATTAGAAATGTTAAAAATTAGTACTAGAATAAAATCAATCAAAAAATAACACATATCACACAATATGCCGTAAGAATTTCATGGCAAAAACTCATTTCAAATTAATTAGAAATGTTAAAAATTAGTACTAGAATAAAATCAATCAAAAAATAACACATATCACACAATATGCCGTAAGAATTTCATGGCAAAAAACTCATTTCAAATTAATTAGAAATGTTAAAAATTAGTACTAGAATAAAATCAATCAAAAAATAACACATATCACACAATATGCCGTAAGAATTTCATGGCAAAAAACTCATTTCAAATTAATTAGAAATGTTAAAAATTAGTACTAGAATAAAATCAATCAAAAAATAACACATATCACACAATATGCCGTAAGAATTTCATGGCAAAAAACTCATTTCAAATTAATTAGAAATGTTAAAAATTAGTACTAGAATAAAATCAATCAAAAAATAACACATATCACACAATATGCCGTAAGAATTTCATGGCAAAAAACTCATTTCAAATTAATTAGAAATGTTAAAAATTAGTACTAGAATAAAATCAATCAAAAAATAACACATATCACACAATATGCCGTAAGAATTTCATGGCAAAAAACTCATTTCAAATTAATTAGAAATGTTAAAAATTAGTACTAGAATAAAATCAATCAAAAAATAACACATATCACACAATATGCCGTAAGAATTTCATGGCAAAAAACTCATTTCAAATTAATTAGAAATGTTAAAAATTAGTACTAGAATAAAATCAATCAAAAAATAACACATATCACACAATATGCCGTAAGAATTTCATGGCAAAAAACTCATTTCAAATTAATTAGAAATGTTAAAAATTAGTACTAGAATAAAATCAATCAAAAAATAACACATATCACACAATATGCCGTAAGAATTTCATGGCAAAAAACTCATTTCAAATTAATTAGAAATGTTAAAAATTAGTACTAGAATAAAATCAATCAAAAAATAACACATATCACACAATATGCCGTAAGAATTTCATGGCAAAAAACTCATTTCAAATTAATTAGAAATGTTAAAAATTAGTACTAGAATAAAATCAATCAAAAAATAACACATATCACACAATATGCCGTAAGAATTTCATGGCAAAAAACTCATTTCAAATTAATTAGAAATGTTAAAAATTAGTACGCCCATGAATCAATAGTAATTACTACGCGAGGCATGGCAAAGACTAGACATAATAATTATCATGTCTATAAAATAATTTGTCTAATAACGATTAAAAACCTATCTTATTCAGAATACCCACTTCACCATTAAACATGTAATGCAGCACACCAATTAGCATAACACAGAAACCAATTCTGTTGGTAAGACACTTGACTTACAAATCTCTTGCAAAATATTAAAAATTATGTATTTCATATAAAGCATGGAAATTTATGTTTTACAAACCCAAGAAACGTTTTTATTTTTATTTTATTTTGTTTTTGACAAAATTGTTTAACCAAAACAGAAAAACTATATAAATATCCGAAACATATGATAACCACAAATGCAGGAATATAAATAAAGCGATGAAAAACAATTTTTTTTTTTCCTTATTAGAAAACTCAAAAACTGTAAAACCAGATTCTAAAATTTATATATAAAACTCAGAAACCAGAAACGTTTTATGTTTCTAAAAAGACTGAATAATGTATACAACGGATTACCCAGAAAATAGAATAAAAAATTCTAATTACACAAATCAAAAAATACAAAATAAAAATTTATATTGAAAATTATCCGATCATGTATTCAAACCAGAATAAATAACTGAAACTAAACACAATATTGCAATAACAATATAACAATATTGAAAAGTCACACCGATTCAACAGATTCAAAAATTTATGTTAAACCCATGAAATTTCTATTCTTAGAAAATCAACCACAATGATGTAATCAAAAAATTAAAATTTAAGATTAATCCAGAAACTCTTATTTAATCATAAATCAGAAAGTAATACTGTTGGTTCATTTTAATATCATTTATTTATTTATTCATTTTGTTCATGAATCTTCCTTTGTTCTTATTCATGAATTTAATCTTGTTTATGAATGGAGATTCATTATTTTGGTGTCTTTTTATCTTGTTCATGTATGGAGTTTTATTTGAATTCATGAACTTGGTGGTGAATTCATGTTTGGATACATTTTCCCTTTTTCTCTAGGTTCTTGGCCATTGTTATTGCTGATGTATTTTGTAATGTCCTTGAGGCCTATAAATAGTTCCCTCTTCTACTCTTTTCTTTAACAACAACAAATCAACTCACCAACTATTTTCTATACAAGAGAGATTACTAGCAAAGAAATGTGCTTTTCTTAGTGGAGCTTTGGGTTCACTATCTTGTGTAGAGTTGGCTCGAACCATACGACAAGTGGTCCGGCTGTTGTATCCTGGAGGTGACAAGTCATAGTTTATGACTGCTGAAAACGAGATATACGTGCCTCAGCCTAATCTATTTCTATCTCATTTTCTTTGCATTATTTATCAATAAAATATAATTTTTTCTAATATTTTTACTAACAAAATTTAATCAGCCTACAACCTGTCAAACTTGAGTCACTTTTTAATATAGCCACTAATCTATGTAAAAATATTAAATTAATTATTTGTCCACTACTTCAAACAAATCCAAACTATCCATTTAATAAATACTTTTTAATTCATAGATTAACAAAAATACAAACAAACTAAAAAAGTTAAAAGCTACTAGACTTTAAGAATAATAGCCTTTGTTTGGCATGTTGGTTTTAAGGGCTAAAAGGTTAAAATAGTTACAAAAAAATAAAAATAGGTTAAAAAGTTAATAAGATAACATGTCGCATCTAAATCATAATCATTTCACTCTTTATCTCACAAAAGTCAAAAAGTCTATCCAAACGAGACTTTTTAACCCAAGTTAAAATAGCCAAAAAATTAATCCACTTTTCAAACCAAGTCATAATAAATTATAGTTAAGATTATATATAATAAGAGTTTACAAATTAAAGTTATAAATATGAAAAAAAATAAATTAATTAAGCTTAATAATTTATTATACTTATTAATATCATTAAATTATTAGATTATGTATATTATAAAGACAATACATGTTGAAGTGGTCGGTTTCGGTTTAATTCAATGCAAAACGTATTTAAACCGATACCGAATCGAAAATAAAAAAAAATCAAATTAAAAAATCACACAAATCGATTCTTTTTTTAAAAAAAAACCAAATATAATCGATACGGTCTATTTCAATTAGTTTAATCGATTTTTTCAATTTTTCTTACATCCTTAATAATGTGTATGATAAAATTTTCCTACAAATATATAAATATATGTGTCTAAAAATTGTCCATTATTTTGGAAAGACCACGTGAAAGTGTTTCCAACTAACAATATTTTGTGATTTTCTCACGTTTTATTTTTTAAAACCATATAAATAACTTACTTTTATTGAACGAGCACGTGGCCATATAAAGTTTTTAGAAGAATAATTGCTCATGTGTGTTAGGCATTTGGGTATGATTTTAGTTCTGTTTTCCATTCTCAAAAACGAAAACCAAAAATTGTTACTAAAACTTTCGTGCAAATTATTTCCAAAAATCACCTTTTTTTAAGAAAACACTACTATTTTTTGAATTTTCAAAAATTATTTATGCACAAAATGATATGTAAAGTTATTTCCAGGATTTTTATTGTTTATATATTTATAAATAAAAAAAAATAAAATAAAAAAAGAAGAATTTGAACATAAACTTGAGAAGCCTATAAAACCCACCACATGTTTCATTTTGATGATCCATACCGTTCATATTTCAAGATTTGTTAAGTAAAAAATTTATACAAAAAATAAAGATAATCGGATATCGATAGCTATATATTTAAATCAAATTTGAATTATAAAAAATGAATAGTAATTTTTAAAATTTTATTTGTCGTCTATTTTTTAAAAAAAAATATGATTCAAACTTATAACTATTGATATCCATTCATCTTGATTTTTTTGCATGAATATTCTACTCAACAAATCTAAAAAAATGAATGGTTCAAACCATGAAATTAGTTCAAAAATGTGTAAGATTTAATAATACATGTAACCATAATAATAATGCGGAATTAAACTTTACAGGATCTTGAATTCAATACAACTCAAGAATAAAACGAATATACCTTTGCCAGCCATTGAATTAGAGAAGTTGAGAAAATACCCCTTAGAGTTGAACCTTTAATTCTTGGCTCACCTTCTTCTCTCTGTCTCTCACTTTATTAGGATGACTATAAAAAGTGATGGAAAAATACTCATGATACGAAAGGGGAGTCACCCATCCTTATATAGATGAGAGAAGATGGCCAGATAAACTCTATCAGAAGAATTCCTAATCCATCAAGGTTTCCTTCTTATCTTAGAAGAGTGATTATATTAAAATTCTATTTACTGAACTTGATCTCAAAATATTGGCTTTATCTATTTGTGGAGTTCAAATAAATTAAAACATGTAGAAAATATGTAGGCTATTGGGCCACACTAAAAAAATAAATCCAACAGAAATAAATAAAAATAAATATACGCTTTAGTATGAAAAAAATGATAACATTACTTTTTCGTTCATATGATTAACAAATTATTTATAAAAATGGTTTAAATGTTATGTGAATTAAAATTTTAGGAGAAGTTAGCCATCGTTTGGCAATGAGCTAAAATGAGGTTGGTGGCTATTTTAGTCACAAAAAGACAAAATAGGTTAAAAAATTAATAAGACAAATTATTATATCCAAACTATAATCATTTTACTTTTTTTTTCACAAAAATAAAAAAAAATAAAAAAAAGGCAACCCAAACAAACTTTTTAACCCTAGAATAGCCAAAAAATCAACCCATTCCCAAATGAAATCTAAGTATAATTATGTCAAAATTGTAGAATTATTTTTTTTTTTAAACTTTAGAGGTGTTAGTAAAACTACTTACCCATAAAAAAAAATAAAAAATAAAAAAAAATCACTGAGATAATACAAGTAGTCGATAATTTTAATATAATTATATTAACATTCTTTTTATTAAAGCTAAAGCAATTAAAATTAGTGCAAATAGTAAGAATACACAATAATAAATAAGAAAAATATACCAACAGATATCATAATATTAATTTTTCATCTAAATAATTAATCAAATATTGATGAATATGAAGTTAAGGCCTCATTTGGCAATTCCATTTTTTTGTAATTTTTTTCATAAAACGGCAAACAATCATTCCAAATATTTTTACCTCATATTTTAACAAAAAGTCAAAAAATTACAAAAAAAACCAAAAGGTTACTTTATAGTTTAGTCAAAAAATCAAAAAATCAAAAAATATCATGTGATTTAAAATTTAAAGAGTCAATATAATTATATTAAAACTATTGATTTGTTATATATATATATATATATATTTAAATCGCAAACAAATTATAAATACAGATCTTGTCAAGCATTGCCATATAATTTCCATGTTTTTATTTAATGTTGTTTTTAAAAATTATTTTAAAAAAAAAAAAAAAAATAAAAAAAAAAAAAAAAAATTCATAAATTTGGCCGTTGTGAAAAGGAAGTGAAGTGAGTCGTCTGTGTCAAAAGAGAGAGAACCGCGTAAAGTGCGCGTCTCTGTTAATCAATTCCTTCGAGTTCCGACTTTACGAGGACTGCTTTTAATAATGGTGAAATTATGCCAGTTGTGTTTGATTGATAAATTTAAGGTGAAAAAAAAAATGTAAAATTAAGTTAAATATGAATATATTTTATTTAAATTTTATTTTATTTTTTAAAAAAATTTCTCTCTTAATTTTTAAACCAAACACAAGTGTTTCTAAAAATTAATTATAGAGGCATGGAAAACATTTGACGGTTTGGGTTTGGGTTTGGGTTTGGGTTTTCAATTTGTGTTTTTGTATTTTAATTATTTTTTAAATATTTTAATTATTATTTTTTTAATTTTTATATCTACTTAATCTTAATATACTTAAAAAATAAAAAATGTGTATAAAAATATTTAAAAAATTCATTAAATACGACAAAATACGAGAAATATATTGAATTTTCATATTTTTATATATTTTTTGTATTTGGTGAATTTTTAATTTTTTTTACAAATATTATAATTTTTAAGCATATTTAAATTAGATGTATCTAAAAAATAGAAAAATTTGCCTAAAATATTAAAAAAAATTCACTAAAAGCAAACAATTATTGAAAATAAGAAAATTTAATTTTCTGAAAAGTGAATTTAATTTTCTGGAACCAAACATAGTGATTATAATTTTAATTAATAATATTTATAAATTTATTATTTTTTAATTATTATTTTTAATTTATACTAATTTGGAATTTCCTCTTTATTAATTAATTAATAATAAGGGGAAATTTCACTTCACGGCAACTTTTGAAAAGTAATTATAAATAAAGGACAAATTTTATAAATATTAATAATGTAAACTTTATGATGAATTAGTAATAAATTTTTGAAACAATGGTAATTTTTCTTAATAATAATAATAATAATAAATGTTCCTAATACCAATAATAATAAGGCTAAGTTTGGGAAGTCCCAAATAAGTCAAAAAGTCAAAAAGTTACTCAAAAAGTTAAAAAGTTGACACTATTCACCAAAAGTCAACAATTACGGCTGCACAACTCCCAATTCAAATTTTCCTCTACAAACCAATTTTTACAATTTTTTATTACACATTTTTCCATAAAAAGTCAAAAAGTTAACCCAAACATCCATATTTTCAATCTCAATTTTTTAGTCCAAAAAGACAAAAAGTACACTTATTTAGTCTTCCCAAACTTGGCCTAAATGTATGATTTGTTGTTTTTGAGCGACACCCACCAACTACTACCACCTCCCAAGTCCAACCTAGGTGGTCCCTATTACTTTTTATTTTAATTTTTAATTAATAATATATAAATTAATAAATTTTTCAGACTTTATTTTTTAATTTTTAATTAATAATATATAAATTAATAAATTTTTCAGACTTTATAAATCTATTAATATGACACTTTTTTTA
Organism: Camellia sinensis; assembly: GCF_004153795.1. Lineage (NCBI taxonomy): Eukaryota > Viridiplantae > Streptophyta > Magnoliopsida > Ericales > Theaceae > Camellia > Camellia sinensis. The sequence continues at coordinate 108,848 of NW_021024727.1, forward strand.
TCACAAAAGTCATAGTTTGTTATAGAATTTCTATATATTTCAACTTAATCTTTTTAAAGTTTATCTTTAAGTGGAACTTAATATTTTATCTTTTAAAATCATCAATTACTTATCCATACAAATTTTAAACATGATAGAATTTCATATATATCTTTTGTTTAAACATAATCTTTTTAATATAAAAACAAGTTCCTGCAAAAGAAACCATGAACAGAAAATTGGGGGGAAAACAATCAACATTGAGCCATTTCTGATCCCTTTTCGGTGCCTAAAAATCTTAAATATTTGCTTTACATTTGAAATGTGTACTTGCATGAGTTTTTGCATTTGTAAGAAAGTGAGTTCATATAAATAAACATTATTATTTTTTATTTTTTTTTTGTTACAATTTGTATTTTTCCTTATTTCTTTCTGTACGGGAAAGAAATAAACCTTTTCGTATAATCCTGTTGATCAAGTCTGTGCTCCTCTGTACGTCGTCGCTTTATCACCTGAAAACACAAACGTGAGCTAGCCGGCTGTGCCGGAAACCTCTCTGATGCCTAAGTCAGCAAGCTTGAGAAATGGACAAAAGCTCTATGTATTCAGAAAGCAAAGTTGTGTGTGTTACCTCTCCAAAGGTGATTTTGTGAGCTTTTATAGGTTCCGTGTGGCACAATCCTAGTAGGACTTTTACTTCTCCATGCAGAGTCCTCCTAGGATTCATACTCCTGAAAGATAATGCTTATCCTTCAACACCCCCCTCACTGCTTAAACCAAGTGAGATGGTTTTATCATGGCCGAACTCCAATATGACCGAAGTAAACATGACTATACATAGCCGCAGAATAAGCCGAACTAGCTCTTCCTTTTACTGCTCTTACGTCGGCTTCTCATGCACAACCCATGGCATTGTTAGACCGAACTAACATGTCATGACCGGTGTAACTCTAAGACCGGCCTAACTCCAATGCACCGTTAAACCGATCTAACTTCGATCTTCTGTCAGACCGGACTAGCTTTACGGCCTTAGGACCGGACTAACTTCAAAATATTCATTCGACCGGAGAAACTTACATGGCCGTTTTACTCGGCCCTTTGTACTGCGGCTCATAACGGCCCATTACCCAGCTCAGCCCAATTTTTTACATAAATTACCCTTTCAATTGCCCCTTAATTCCATCTGCCTAGCATGATTAGGATTATCTGTCAACCAGTCGAGCTATAAACTCTCAGTCTTTCCAACCGAGCTATAGATTTTTAGTTTATCCAGCCGAGCTACTTTCACACCGAGCTCTGGCTGTCCGGTAGTAACGTCCCTTCAATCACAGAGTCTAAAACGCTTCCCATTCTAATGACACGTGGCATGCTCTGATCGACTGAGGACGGCTGTCACGCTGTCTTCGTACTTCGTGAATTTTGAACAGTCCCGCCTTTTGCCCTTTACCTAAAACGAGCCTCTTCATTTTGACACACTTTGCAACTTTTCCCTCTCTGAGCCTCCATTGCTTCTTCAACTTTCTAAGCTCGTGTTCTCCATAGCTGTTATTCTCTCTCTAGCTCTTGCCTCTTCATCGGGTAAGCACTGTACATCTACTTTGTTTTCGTATTTTGTTTTCTGTGTTTTTGCAAAACATATTTTTCCGTTTCGCTTTGCTCTGTACTTTTCTGGAAAAAACTTAACAATAGAACACATGAGTACATGTAATATCCTGTAGAAAACTGGTTTTCGATCCAAAATCATGATGCAACCGAACTAGGACACTGTTTAAGCTAGGTAAAAGTCTAGTCAGCGTAATTCATTGAAGAATTATTTAAAAAAAAAAAAAACTTGAGCCATGTTGATAATAATGGAAAGTGAAATGTGTCTTAGACATTAGTGTCATGAGACTGTTTAATGATAAAATTGATTATCAGTAGTTTTCATCTATTGAATGCTATAGCTTTATTCTATGCTTATATTTGGTTTAGTATTTTTCTACTGGGCTGTGGCTCACCCTTTATGGGAACATCATTTTCAGGTTCAGGTGATAAGCTACCTCCACGGACTTAGCCTGGAAGGATTTGATGTTTGGGATTTTGAAGACTTGTCTTTAGTTATATGTTTTATTTTGTTATTTTTTTTGAGATTTCATGTAAACATTCAAGCCTAGGGCTTATCTTGTAAATGAGTTAGTACTCATCCTTTTTGTGTCCAAGTGTTAGCTTGGAAAGATGTAAGCCCTTAGGGCATTTATTTTGATGTTGCAGGATATTGCATGTGATGTCTTTCAATAAGAATACTCTGATGAATAACTCAAATGATTCATTTTCTTTTATAAATGCATGTTAATGTTATGGTTATTATGAGTTTATTTTGAGGGCGTTACATTTATAAAAAGTCTTTTTGTATTCAGACTGTTACAGCTCATTGGACATCTTTTATTTACTGTTTTGGCTTCAGTCGGCCCCTTTACTCTGCATTATTGTCATTACTGTTAAGCAGGCCTTCGGTAATCATAGATTACTGGCCGGTTGCAATGCTAAACCTATAGGGACAGGTTTGGGTTGTGACAGGTCACAAACAAGTTGGCAGACCTACAATCAGTTGTCAACTTCATGATGCAAAACAACGTAATACAACCACCGTACCCGTTGTAAGACATGTCGATACCAACAGCTAAGACCGATGCCCAGAAAATGGGGCAAAAAACAATCCCAGTAGTCCCACAACATGACCAGGAGAAGGAATGTTCACATTGGCCTTCACGAGATGGCGGGCGAGCAGAGTCAATGAGAGGTGAGTCGTAGAGGACTCCTCGTACTAAGGGAACCTATGTCAAAAAATATCAATATGTCTAGGGGATGGGATTTTTCTTTGATACAGTGAATGAAGAAATGTCCAAAAGGACACACCACGATGCCGGGAGCAGCGCACCAAAAAGGCTAAAATCTGTTGATAGCCGAGCTCCCAGTCGAACGAAGGAGGACCTGAGAGACTACCTCCAGAGGAAGCGATTCAACGTTGAGGTCACATCCACTGTCAAGCTGAGAACGCTATTCTTGGTGGAGTTGGATATGTTCGTGTAATAACCCTCATCACTGCTTACCGATAAACATTGATTACCGTCAAACTGAACTGATTATGACTGATAACTAAACTGATTATGACTGATAATTAAACTGATTAAAGTCTGAACTGACTGACTGAAAACTAGAACTGGGTTGACTGAGTATGTATATTAATTTGTATTCTATTTGTTTGATTGTTTATTTGATCTGTTCGTGTTTTATGTTTAAACTGTTAATTGAAGGCCTTATCGGTGGCCGAACCGAAAATTGATTGATGTTTTACGATCATCATAATTTATGTGATTTTATGGTAATTTTATGGTATATTCATTGAAAAAGTGATTCGGTATGATTAAATTAGATTAAAATAAGTTAATTGGCCAAGTAGGACTTATTTACCGAACTAGCCTTGTAGTGGCCCACTACCTTAAACCTTTTGAGGCTTATTACACTTAATGCATTTGATTAAAACAACATTTCATCAGCCTTTGTGTTGCCTCAACCGACCAAAAAAGAGAGTTAGAGAGAGAGAGAATTGTTCTTGTTGTTTTAGCTTGAGATCTTGAAGAATTGAAGGAGTTCTGTACAATTGAGCTTCCCTATCCTAAATACAAGACTTAGGTAAGAGAATTCAACCTTTATTGATGTATTTGAGCTTGATTCTTGCATGGTTTATGTCAAAATTGAAAGTTGAGCCTTGTATTAGTTCTAGCATGTTGAAATAGAGCATAATTCATGCATGCATGTTAGTATTGTTATATTTTGAGGTTGATTACATGGATATCAGTACATGCATGCTCATATTGTTGTTATAGACCATGTTTTCATCTGGTTTTGAAAAGAAATAAGCTCATTTGATCAAGCTTTGGAGCTTTAATTTGGTTTAGAACTCATGCATGCCATGTTTGAATGTTGTTCTTGAAAAATGGTTAAAATTGAGTTTCAATTAAACACCCTTGGGCTTTGATTTCTCAAATTGAGTTTTGAATCATGCTATTCCATGTGTTTACAAGTGTTTTCTGGAAATTCAGCCCAAGAGGATCGGTTTTGATGCTTTTAAACTTGAGTTTGAGCTTGGAGGTGCAATCTGGGATTTCCAGATTTTGCACTCCCGCTCGAGCGGGGTAAGTGGCGCTCGAGCGGGGAATTCGAGCATCCAGCATCTCTGCACTGTTTTACTATCCGCTCGAGCGGAGGACTGGGCGCTCGAGCGGAGTCTTGTGTCTCAAGCTCGAGCGGGCGTTGAGCATTCGTCGAGCGGAGATTCCACTCATCCAGCACTTTTGACTGTTTTTGCAGAACGCTCGAGCGGGTAATTATACGCTCGAGCGGGTACCTTTGTTTGCATTTCCGCTCGAGCGGAGTGACTTACGCTCGAGCGGGACTCTGTTTTCCGAAAATGTTTTCTAAGTGCATCTTTGCATCCTCATGTCATCCTAGGCATTCTTAGGCCTAGTTTTAGACATCTTAATGAGGATACAGATGTAAAACACACCGAGGCAAATTTAGGGATTTAATTATTACCTTTCCCAGCTGTGAAACTTAGAGTGTGTTCAATCTGTTAACTGTATAGGGTTGGCATTTCGAGGAGACGCTCTAGCCTACTGTAGCCCAGAACTCTGTGAGTAACAATTGTGAAGACCTACTGTTACTGTTATGCTAATGGATGTACCACATATGACTGTTTACTGTACTGAGCAACTGAAATACTGATTGAAATGAACTGTTTTCATTACTGTAAAGACATTCATTCTAAATCCCTTTATGCTTTATGTTATTCACTGGGCTTTAGCTCACTGCTCATATATATATGTAGGTGTACAGGCACCGGATCAAAGCTAGAGGCGTCAGGGTTATTCCAGTTTTGTCAAGCCAACCACCGTGCCTCACTGCGAGGTTCTGAGTTCGCCATGCTATGGCTTGGGGTGTCTTTTCCCCCGCTGGTCCTTGTTACTGTTTTGTATTACTGTGTAGACTGTTATTCACTAAACTGTACTGTTATCAAGGGATTAGATCCTTGTACTGAATGTCTATAAATGCTTGTGTAGCCTGTACTGTTGTGATTATATGAATGCATAAAAAAAAGATCTTTTTGGCATATAGACTGTCATAGCTCAATGGACATTATTTATTTACTGTATTGGCTTCCGCCAGGCCCTGTACTCTGTTTTACTGTACTACTGTTCTGTAGGCCTTCGGTAATCTCGGATTACTGGCCGGTTACGGTGCTAAACCCATAGGGCCGGGTTTGGGTCGTGACATAATCTTAGCCGAAAAAGATGTTATACCTTGGGGAAATGAAGGCTTTGTCCCATTCACCCTCTAGTCCATAATTGAAACCGGACTACGATTTCCAGTCCAACCCTTAATTTGTGAGTTTCTTAGGCAAACTAGACTATGCCCAACCCAACTATCCACCAATTCATACCGTATAATTATGGGAATAGCCGAACTAAACCGTCAAGCCGGTCTCAACCTCGGTCTGGCCGAAATCTTTCACCAATACTCCATTGGTTCGAAGGAAGACGGCTGGGTGTACTATCTTAGAATACGCCGTCGTCGTGAGAAAATAATAAAAAACATACCGGATAAAGACTTGAATGACGACGATTTTTTCTGGGTGTCTGGGAACTTTGAGGATCACCAAGCCCAGATTCCTGGCCGAAGCATCAATTGGAAAAAAGGAACACCTGGTATAATTACTTCGGTTTTCTTATGTACTTTACAATATTTCGGTTTTCAATTTTTCAGCCGAACTAATAGTTGTCTTCCTTTGTAGATTCTGCCCACCTCCGTTCTCTATATAGCTACCCAAATCTAGCGATCTTGCGCGTCGCACTACGGTATCCAAAACGTAGTTGGGCCAAGCTACTAAAGTTCGAACCGACCTATAGATACAGCGGCCGCCGAAAAGTGAGAGTGACCGACTTTCTACTAGAGGACGCCCCAGAACCGGACCCAACCTTGCCAGAAATCAGACTAATCCCACTGACCGCTGAAGAAGAAATGGCCAAGAGAAATAGAGTTAGAGCGTTATTGACCGTGACCAACAGACCCGAAGTACCGCTACCAAGCCAGACGCAACCTGCCGTTGTGGCCTTTCCTTCTCAACAGCCTTCTTCATCACGTCCATCCAAGCGCGCCCGGTCTATCCCGACCGAGCAGCGTTTAGAGGACGAGCACGAAACTACGCCTCCACCGATTTCATAATCGGAACCTTCTGACCGGGCTGGCTCTTCCAGGTGGGCACCGAAGCTGAAATTTCAGAACCGCCTTATTCAAGATACCGATTCGGTGGTTGCTGAGAAGGATCACTTGATGGCCTTCAATCTTGCCAAGAGTGTTTGCCTTCCAGCAGACATGGAACACCACCAGAATCTGATCGAGCTAAAGGCCATCCGATCGGCCACTAAATCCATGATCCTGGTAAGTTGCCCCTTTGTCTAAATTTTTTTTCTAACTTTTAGTTCGATTTCGTTATTGATTTCTTTCCATTCATTTCAGTCTCTTCAGAAGAGCCAAATTGCCCATCAAAAGGTATTGGAGCTCAGGAAACGGCTAGGCAAGCCTTGGCAGAGGTTGAAGAAAAAACAACCGAGCTGAAGGAATCCCACAAAAAGACGGCCGAGCTAGAGGCTGAGGTAGCTCGTCTAACCGGACTAGTTACCTCGGCTGAAGCTGGCAAACAGAAGGCGTTGATCGTAATGAAGGAAAAGTACCTTCGTAAGCTAGTCAAGCTTGAAGGGAAAAAGGACGCCGAAATAGCCGAACTGAAGAAGAAGGTGGGAGATGCCAACACCGAAGGTTTCAAGGAGGCGGAAGGCCTCTACATTCCGCAATGTGAGGGGGCGAAGGACTTATTTTTTAAGTGTGGCTGGAGAAGGGCTGTGGGCCCGAAACCGAGGTCTACAATGCTCTGCAGTACTTCATTCCGGCCTCACTAGCGGAATATGCTGCTTCTGTCCAACAACAATTTTTGCAGGGTTCAGATGATGAAGATGAAGAAAACGAACCAACTGTTACTCCGGTAGTTAATGAGCAAGGCAACGATCAGTCAGCTCGGTTGGAGCCAACGGTTGAAGACCTGACTGTTGAGCCGCCGACTGACATAGTTGCTACTGAGACTAATCTTCCATCTGCAACCGGTGCTCAAGTTGATATTGACGCCGACCTTGAAGACCTTTTTAGCTGATTTTGCACTTTTTCTTATTTCTTTTGTAACTTTTTGCTCTTGTAACTAGGCTATGGCCCCCCCTTTGTAATTGCTCTTTGATGAATGAATTTTTTTTTGTATTGAACTCTTATTTCGGTTGATCTTCATGTTTGTACTTGTAATGACTTTTCCATGATCTTTTCACTTCCAACTATTATCTCGGTTTAAATTCCTGTTTTGAGCTTGCTTTTTAATAGTAGTGTGGCCGAGATATTTTATTCCGGTCTCAGCTGAGCAATCTAACTGAGCTTACTAGCCAACCACTCTTTTAGCCGATGTCCTTACTTCGGCTAAAGAGTACTAAGAGTTGGTTTAATCCAGCCAACCACTCTTTTAGCCGATGTCCTTACTTCGGCTAAAGAGTACTAAGAGTTGTTTTAATCTAGCCAACCACTCTTTTAGCCGATGTCCTTATGTCGGCTAAAGAGTACTAAGAGTTGGTTTAATCCAGCCCACCATCCTTTAGCTTATGTCCTTACTTCGGCCAAAGAGTACTAAGAGTTGGTTTAATCCAGCCAACCACTATTTTAGCCGATGTCCTTACTTCGGCCAAAGAGTACTAAGAGTTGGTTTAATCCAGCCAACCTAGAAAAGAATGTTTGGTTATTTCGACCAAATGTCCTGCAGACTGGATCCTTATCCTAGGCTTAGGAGGGGTGTTGGTTTAATCCAGCCAACCTCTAAGTTAGTTTTTCCAGCCAACTTAGAATAATGTTTGGTTATTCCGACCAAACGTCCTGCAGTCTGGATCCTTATCTTGGGCTTAGGAGGGGTGTTGGTTTAATCCAGCCAACCTCTAAGTTAGTTTTTTCCGGCCAACTTAGAATAATGTTTGCAATATCCCTAACTTCACTAAAGCTAACTTTTACAGAGAATAACTTATGCTGAAAAGAATCGATTTGTTTTATTGAGGAAAGAAAAAATTTCATATGTTTGAAAGAGAAAAGCTAAAAATAAAATAACTTGAGATTGGCGGTGTTCTATGGCCTAGGGATTGCTTTGCCGTCCTTGTCTTGTAGGTGGTATGCCCCTTTGCCTGTTAACCCAACCACTTTGTAAGGACCTTCCCAATTTGGCCCTAACTTGCCATCTCCTGGTATCAAGGTGTTTCCCATCACTTTGCGCAGTACCCAATCTCCGATCTTGAATTGTCTTGGATGCACCGTTTTGTTGTATTTCCTGGATAACTCTTGTTGATATGAGGCAATGTGGACTAGTGCTCTTTCTCTTATTTCTTCGGCGAGGTCAAGCTCCAATGTTATGGCCTCTTCATTCAAGTCGGGATCGAAATTATCGCTTCGAATTGTGGGGAGGCCAACTTCCAGTGGGATTACTACTTCCATTCCGTAGGCTAAGGAGAATGGTGTTTCTCCTGTTGATCATCGAGGTGTGGTGCGGTAAGCCCATAAAACATAAGGAAGTTCTTCCGCCCACATGCCTTTTGCCTTCTCTAACCTTTTCTTCAGTCCATCCAAGACAACTTTATTTGATGCTTCTGCTTGGCCATTTGCCTGAGGATACGCTGGTGTAGAATTGTAGAACTCTATCTTATATTCTTCACAAAAGCTTCTGAAAATTTTGCTATCAAACTGGGTGCCGTTGTCTGATATGAGGGCTTTAGGTATGCTGAATCGAGTAATGATATTTTGCCAGACAAACTTCTTCACATCTTTTTTCTTGATTGATGCCATGCTTCTGTTTCCACCCACTTTGTGAAGTAGTCTGTTGCTGCGAGAAAGAACTTCATGTTGCCGGGTACTGTTGGAAGTGGTCCTACTATGTCCAAGCCCCACATTGCAAAAGGCCATAGGCTAGTCAATGGTAGGAGTTCTCTAGCTGGTTGATGTATTTGGTGTGCGAATTTTTGGCATTTCTTGCACTTTTTCACATATTTCTCTGAGTCTGCCTGCATGTATGACCACCAGTATCCCTGTGAAATGGCCCTATAAGCTAGCGATCTTCCTCCTTGATGGCTTCCGCACACCCCTTCGTGTATCTCGTACAAGAATGCTTCCACTTTGCTGGGGTGGACATACTTTAGATAAGGTCCTGAGAACGACTTTTTGTATAATGCCAAAGATGGGGAGAGCCAAAATCGCTGTGACTTTGCTCTAATTTTGTTGGCTTCTTTCTTTTCTTCCGGTAGGACGCCATCTTTCAAGAATAGTATGATGGGATCCATCCATGAGGGGCCTAGATCGGCGCAGCATACTTCTTCTGCTTCGGGGTCTTTGATGCTTGGTCTTGGCAAGTAGTCGATGAGCAATGGATGAGGGATGGATGTATCTGCCATTGAAGCAAAGCCTACTAGTTCGTCTGCTCTGCCGTTCTCTTCCCTGCCTATCTGTTCTATCCTCACTACTTCAAATTTATTGATTTCTGTTCTGACCAATTCTTGGTACTTGGCCATCCTATCATCCTTTGCTTCATAATCGCCAGAAATTTGGTTTACCACCAACTATGAGTCGCTGTAGACCATTAATTCGGTGGCCTTCATGTGGTATGCTGATTTGAGTCCTGCTAGAAGTGCTTCATATTCCGCTTCGTTGTTTGATGCTGGGAAGCCAAGGTTGATTGCTTGCTCCACAACCAGGCCGTCTGGTGAGATGAGGACTATGCCAAGTCCTGCACCATGCCGGTTGGATGCTCCATCCACAAAGAGCTTCCACATCTCACCAACGAACAACTTCCAGCAAGTGAAGGGGTCAGATGATGTCGTGGGGTCAAGAATGTTGCTGGTGTTTTCTTCAAGGTCCATGCTTGCTATCTGCCCCTCGCTATCTGATTGTACCAAGTCTTTATTTGTTGGTGAGTCTTGGTTTGTTTCTTCCTTGCTGTCTTAGAAATATTCCACCAATACTCCATTGGCTCCAAAGATGACGGCTGGGTCTACTACCTTAGGATACGCCGTCGTAGAGAAAAAATAATAAAAGATACGCCGGATAAGGAC
>NW_021024727.1:129043-140998 GCF_004153795.1 Camellia sinensis
TGTGCCTCTTCATCGAGCCAAGCTATGCACTCATCCGAGAGGGTGCAACTGAAAGTGGGAGCGGGAGCCAGAAGCTCTCTCGTCCTCCATGTCGTGGCATACCGAGCTAGCTGTGCACCTCGGACCGAAAATGCGGCTGGGTACTCTATCCCCTCTGCCGGGCAAATCTGATCATGGCCGAACTGGCACTGGAACCGGAAAGGAAAGTAGAACACGTAGTGTGTCAGGCCAATCAACTGAATCCCGGCTTGCCGGGACATGCTGTAGCTCATTGCCGGTAAATTGAGCCAAGGACAACACCAAGCAATACTGTCTGCGGACAAACTGCACATCCAGTCAAACCACCATCCCTCATCAAGGGCATCGACTAGGCGTCACCGGAAGAAGTAGCCGCGAGTTGAGTATGCTGGGCAAGAGTCCACAACCTGCAACTTGTCCATCAACCACACCTGGAGAGGGATGGAAAATGAGAGAAGAAAGAATAGAGAGGTGTGCGTTGAGAGAAAAGTGAGAAAAGGGTTTTGAGAGAAAAATCAAGCCCGAGGGCCGAGTGATGTGAGCAATATATATGTGAGACAGGGTAGGAAACATTACCTGCAGCAGTAGTGGACTCCTCGCGAATCTGGTCGTCTCCCGACGATGGAAAGCGTCCAAACCCATCAATGTCTCGGCCAGTGCCATGGCAATGCAGCTCTTACCCTCTTTTAGGCCTTGGGTAACTTCGATCAAATGAACGCTAGGCCCACTGAAGCCTGGGGCAAGCAAAAAGTGAGACAACATGCACAAGCAAAGGGCATGTCGCCGAAAACCTTGGCAATGGTGATCACCGCGGTCACCGACATCGGAAAAACGATGAATCAAGCTGAGGATGTCCAATTCCCCGTCGCGGATCAAAGACCGAGTGTCGTGCATAGTGAGCCCACACATTCGCCCTAAGGCTTGTGCGTGGCCGAAGCGAAGCTGGGGCAAGATTTCTTCGTTACGCTCGGATTCCATCAAAGCTTGGAAGTCTTCGAAGGTAGGACACATCTCTTGCCCGCCAAAACTAAAGACATGTGTTACCGGGTTCCAAAACCTTGCCGTGACATGGAGAAATGGAAGGTGCAGCGGAGTCCTACTTAGCGTGAATAGTGCATTTATGTCGAAGCCTCAGAAGTTCAACTTTTCCGAGGCGTCTAAGGTAGCAATCCAAGTTGTGAGATTTTGGATGAGAAATGCCTCCATTTTGATGTAAAACTGAAATGAAATGAGAGAACCACGAAGCTAGAACTTTTGTGGAGGATAAGGCACTGTTTGGGGGACAAGTGTCAAAAACCTAGAGGTCACCATGCCAACTAGTCGGCCGACCACCTTTTCTGGTCGGCCAGCCAATTTTTCTGGTTGGCCGACCACATAACTGGTTTACTGAGCAAAAAACTGGTCGGCCAGCCACTTTTGGTGGTTGGCCATGGAGAAAAACTGGTTTTTGGCCCTTTACTAGTCTCTAGAAGAGAGCTCCTAGCCTTTCTGTGTGTTGGGAGTGTTGAAGGTCCGAGTTTACCTTTGTTTCGGATGCGTTCCATCGCCCCGTTTGTCCGAAATGCATTTGCTTATCGAGTTGTTAAGTTTTAACGAGTTGTCGAGTTTTGTTCATCGGTTTGTTGCTCTTTGTTTATCAACATTGTCGAAGTTTGCTTATCGAGTTATAAACTTGCTGAGATTTTGTTGTTTCTTAGTAAGTTAGGCTGTTTAGTTTGCTTTGTTGGCTCGTTACCTGACTTGGCAATGTACAATGTTCAATTTCCATTCAATCTCATTTTTGTGCAAAATGATGCGATGCGATGCTAAGAACATAAAATATAACACTTTTTCAAAAAAGTCATTTCATTCCATCATGTTTCCTTTGTTACAACATTTTACAACAAGGGTACAAGTTTTACAGAAAATAAAACTGCCTAATAATGTACAATGTGCTACAACTACTAGTAAAAAAGGAAAATAAAGCAGGAACAGCTACATTAGTGCTATCAAGCACAGGAATAAGAGGCCCTCTTCGTCCTTTTCTGCGGAACAATCTCTGCACCATCATTAGCATATGAATCGGAGCCGCCGCCCTCAGAATCCTCCTCGGCATCATCTCCACTATCGGAACCGGAACCAGAGTCACCCTTTCTGTCAGCGGATGTCTCTGACTGGGGATGTACAAAAAAAAAAGAAAAGAAAAGAAAAGAAAAGAAAATAAAGCAAGAACATCTGCATCAGTGCTGTCAGGCTCAAGATCGGGAGGCTCTCTTCATCCTCTTTGGCTGAGCACCCTCTGCACCATCCCCACGAGCACCATCATCCTAATCGGAGCTGCCGTCCTCAGAACCCTCCTCGGCATCACCTCCACTCTCAGAACCGGAGCCATAGTCCTTCTCTCTGCCTGCGGATGTCTCCGACTGAGGATGCGCGGACTCCTCCTCCTCGCTGGACTCCTCATTATCTCTGATAGGTGCTCTACGCCTGCCTCGGCTGCGAGTCGAGTCCCCTCTCCCAGCTCCTTGAGAAGGCCTGGATGGCCCAGCCTGTAACGGTGGCATCTGAAAAAAAAAAAAACAACGAAAGAGGGCAATTTGAATACATCAGCCAAAGTACATATCTCAGATGCAGATGTAGGAATGCTGCGTAGGGTGAGTGCTTGTAGATATAGTATGTGAATGCGGCGTGTCAGATGTGCTCTACACATGCAGTCAACCAATGTAATGAAGTGTTCAATTGCAGTCTATCATCAGAAGTGTGATAAATGCAAGGAAATCGAAAAGTACCGAGACGCCGGCAATGAACAGCTGCGTCTCTCTCCGCAGGACCATGCTCTCGAGTGTGGCCACTACTCCGAGTAACCCCTCAGTGTACCCTCTGGGAGGCTGCAGATGTAAGTGCAAGTCGTCAGTGAATGAATGAATGTCTAAACAACTACGTGATAAATCAAAACTGTAAAGCATACCGGTGGCGAATCAGGGTCACTGACGTATCGATGATCAGGCAATGGAGGCTCCAATGGAATCGGGTAGGATGTCCCATACCGCCAGCCTGTCAGCTCGGTCGGAAGACCCGGCCACCTAGCATACTGATAAGTCGGGGGGATCTCTCTAGCCCCACTCCTTGATGTGCCAGCCCTGCTAGTCGAAGGGGTATCTGTAGTCCGGACTCGACTTGATGATGGCACGCCAACAACCCTCCTCGTGGGAGTATAGACACCTGTCAGTGGAGGCATCAAGTATGTATGGCGATAGGTCGCGTAATCTCCCTCCTCCAACAACAGAACTGCATCAGTACCAACATGAGCTCCTCGACCTCCCGGGGAGTGAGTCTCTCAGTAGATCGCATGTCATCTGGAGGTGCTGAGGGGATACCCTTATCAGGGTTGCCCATCGTTTGACGCATGAAGCGATCCCCCAGAAACCAGGCCATGCCAACTGGACCCTCAAATAAAGTCCTGTATCGATAAGAGGCCCACGCCCCAGGGAATCAGTACCGAGCATCTCTTGACAAGGGTGTCCAGGGCTGCCAAGAGATCTGCGGATAACAAGTGCATAAACTGATTAGATGTCGTAAATATGCAAGATGAACCAAAGCTGAAAACATGACGAACTGAGAGTTTTGGATTACCGTCATCGGCCGTACAGTATGAAAGAACTGTCGGAGATAGGGCAAAGTCTCCCGAGTCCTCGGCCGACACTGACCCTCAAATCTGTGAGAGTAGGGGATCTCAAGAGGTACCTCCACCTCGAGCTCAGGGGCTAGCGTTGGGAAATATGTATAAACCCACAGCTATGAAAGGCGAGACAACGACTGTCAGAATACAGGATGCTGTGTGCAGTGTACAATATATAGAACGCTGAGTGCAGAATGTCAGTATATAGAATGCTGTGTGCAGTGTACAATATACAGAATGCTGAGTGCAGAATGTAGGATACAGAATGAAATGTGTGCCGTGTGTGCAGTGTACAGATAATGAAAAGTGAAAATGTAAATCAAGAGGGCAGAATATACCTCCCATGCTCTCCAGCAGCCTCCTACTATGTTCCCTCGTCCGCGGGAGGTCGTGCTCATATAACAGTAAAGGGTAGCGAGGCCGGCGCCACCCCAATCATACTGGCTGACCTGTGATAGGTCTACCAAAGCACTAAGCAAATAACTGTGTTCCCCCTGTCGAAAAACAAAATGGTCCCAAGGAGGAACATCAAAAATCCTCGAGCATACTGCTCTATCTTCTCCACAGTCTCAGGCATAGTCCCCTTGAATCGCTCGGAGAACCAAGTGTACCTGACTCTACCCGATGATCTGTCTATCGGCGGGCGGGCTCCCAGCAGATAAATCCAAGCCGTCTCCCACTCACCCATGTCTGCGTCATAGGGGACCGGTCGGCCGGCCATGTTAAGGCCCGTCAACATAGAGAAGTCATATGGGGTCATCGTCATGTCCCCAATAGTTGAAAAGTGGAATGAGTTGGTGGTGCCCTACCATCTCTCCACAAGTGCCCCCATGAGGGTCCTACTCGCCGGATAACGTGATATCCCCGCGTAGAAAGGTCCAAATCCTGCCTTGTCCACGATGTGACGTACAGCATCTGGGAGCTCCGTATACCAATCCCTAGCAAGGATCGACCCATAGCCCCGTGTGGAACGGGAAGATACCTGCATTCAGAATGGACAGATGTATTTAGATTCAGGATGAAATGTATGAGCTGCGTGCAAACGAAGTGAAAGAGCTGTGTGCCTAAAAATGAGCTGTGTGCCTGGAAAAGAGCTGTGTGCCTGAAAATGTGCTGTGTACCTAAAGACGAACTGTGTGCCCAAGAGTAAGCTGTGTGCCCGAAAAAGAGCCGTGTGCCTGAAAATCTGCTGTGTGCCTGAAAACGAGCTGTGTGCCCGAGAAAGAGCTGTGTGCTTGAAAATCTGCTGTGTGCCTGAAAACGAGCTATGTGCTTGAGAATGAGCTGTGTGCCCGAAAATGTGCTGTGTGCCTGAAAATGAGCTGCGTACCCAAAGAATGAGCTGTGTGCCCGAGATAAACTGTGTGGTCAGGAGGAACCGTGTGTTCAGAGTGAGCTATATGCCAAATTAACAGAATATTGTGCTGTGAGCTGTGTGCCAAGTTAGCATCATATCCTAAGTAAACTGCGTGCCAAATCAATATTGTGCTATTTGTGAGCCGTACGCCAGAATAAACAGAAGCACTGTGCATATGAATGTGTTTAGAATGAGCAGATAAAATACATTACAAAGGCATGAAATGTGCAGCAAATGCAAAATACATTGCAGAAAATATAAAAGGAAGTATGTACCTCTCGCACTTGGTGAGATAGATGAGACTCTGGCTCCCGTAGCAGTAGGTCCGCAGGTGCTCGCCGCGCGAAATTGGTAAAATGATAGAAGGTGGTAGGAGGTAGGACGTGCTCCTGAGGGTGGTACCACTTCGGGTCGAAAGGCCAAATCCTCGAAGCCAATGACATGATGTCTGGCTCATCCTCGGCATGTGGAGAACCTCCCCCATGATGGAAATGATCCGCCATCCAAAAAAATCTGCAAAAATGAGCAAAAATGAGCAAAATGAGCCAAAATTGCAAAAAGTCAACAAAAGTCAACTCTCGGGGAAGGAAAAAGTCAACAAAAGTCAACCCCTCAGAAAATGTGCCAAAGTTCGAGACAAACATACCTCAAGTGCTGAAAATGGAGAAAGAAGCTCCGAAATCAAATTTTAATCAGTTCAAAACGAAGAGAATCGAAAGTTTTCGTGAAACAACTTCGCGTGGGGTGTTGGAAAACGCATATAAAGTGCAGATCTAAGAGAGAAAAGGGTCTAGGGAGCAAGAGGAGCTGATTTCAGCCTTGGAGGTGTGAGCAAAAGTGTTTTGGACAAGTGAACTTAAAGATCCGGCCTTAAAAGACTAAACTGCCCCGAATTTTTGTAAACCGGTCGGCCTACCAGTTTTTCTGGTCGGCCGACCACCTTGGTGAGCAAAAGCTGGTCAGCCACTAGCCTAGGTGGTCGGGCATCCTTCTGGATGGTCTCCAAGGTCTCTTTGTTCTCCCTGTGTATTTTGGTGATGATTGGAGTCCTCGGCTCTCGAGAAAGTACAAGAAAAGTACACTTTCCGACGCGAAATTGTCTCCGCGAGAACATCAAATTCAATTCTTCGATGCGTGGCTCATCGTTACTCATCAAGAGCAAGGTGTATCCTTTTTGAATACTTTGTGACCCCTACAGGAGGTAAATCAGAGGTTCCAGTTAAATCGCTCGCGTTAAGGCTTGTATTTCCTTATTCGGCATTATGTTTCGAGCATACTATTGAAGTTGCACTTCTCTCGCATTGTTATGCGTCATACTTAGGTCGCATTGTCATGCACCCCTTCTTGCATTGTTATGCATCACACTTAGATTGCATTGTCATGGACCCCTTATCGCATTGTTATGCGTCATACTTAGGTGGCATTGTCATGCACCCCTTATCGCATTGTTATGCGTCATACTTAGGTGGCATTGTCATGCACCCCTTCTCCCATTGTTATGCGTCACACTTAGGTTGCATTGTCATGCACCCCTTATCGCATTGTTATGTGTCACACTTAGGTCGCATTGTCATGCACCCCTTCTCGCATTGTGATGCGTTACACTTAGGTTGCATTGTCACGCATCCCTTATCGCATTGTTATGCGTCATACTTAGGTGGCATTGTCGTGCACCTCTTCTCGCATTGTTATGCGTTACACTTAGGTTGCATTGTCATGCACCCCTTATCGCATTGTTATGCGTTATACTTAGGTGGCATTGTCATGCACC
The DNA here is from genome assembly GCF_004153795.1 of Camellia sinensis. NCBI lineage: Eukaryota > Viridiplantae > Streptophyta > Magnoliopsida > Ericales > Theaceae > Camellia > Camellia sinensis. Next base: position 135,848 of record NW_021024727.1, read on the forward strand.
CCTTCTCGCATTGTTATGCGTCACACTTAGGTTGCATTGTCATGCACCCCTTCTCGCATTGTTATGCGTCACACTTAGGTTGCATTGTCATGCACCCCTTATCGCATTGTTATGCGTCATACTTAGGTCGCATTGTCATGCACCCCTTTTCGCATTGTTATGTGTCACACTTAGGTCGCATTATCATGCACCCCTTATCGCATTGTTATGCATCACACTCAGGTTGCATTGTCATGCACCCCTTCTTGAATTGTTATGCGTCACACTTAGGTCGCATTGTCATGCACCCCTTATCACATTGTTACACTTAGGTCGCATTGTCATGCACCCCTTCTCGCATTGTGATGCGTTACACTTAGGTTGCATTGTCATGCACCCCTTATCGCATTGTTATGCGTCACACTTAGGTTGCATTGTCATGCACCCCTTCTAGAATTGTTATGCGTCACACTTAGGTTGCATTGTTATGCACCCCTTCTCGCATTGTTATGCGTCACACTTAGGTTGCATTGTCATGCACCCCTTCCCGCATTGTTATGCGTCACACTTAGGTTGCACTGTCATGCACCCACACTTCGCTTGCATCGTCAGGCACTTTTCATTTGCATTTCCATGCATATCTCTAACGAATATTGTACCTGTTAAGTTTCTTTCTTTTACAGGCACGATATTGTATGTACGGTTCATTTGAAGCTGGTGTGATCAGACGAACCGGACGGTATTGTATTCTCCGTGTGAGACGTAACGAGAATTGTATAATTCTCTTACATCCTTTCTGCATGAAATATAGTTTGATTTGTATTCCTTCAAAACTGTCGCAGTCATTGTGTATGATTGCTTCGTTACAGCTGTCTTTGCATGATCATAAGTTATGTTCGGCTTCTTGCATTGTCACTTGCATTTTGCTCCTGCCTGCGGGTACATTTCTTTGTTATCTCGCCTGTTTGTCTAAGTCTTCGGCCTTGTCAAAAATGGGTCGTCTTTGGGCTTTGACATTCACTCCCGTCACGTATGACTTTCGAGTTCTGTCAAAGAGGGGCAACTGTAGACACCCCATTTTTGACCGACCTTAAGACTCAGACGTCATCGATTGAGCGCTCGGTGATTGCGCATGTTGTGCTCGTTTCGAGGTTTTGGAGTTCTTGGCTGAGAGCCTCGCCTTCGGACCTCGGGACCCGTTGTACTTTAACTCGATCCACGGACCGAGTTTTGTTTTCTCTTCCTGGAGGGAGGAAGAGGTCTTGTAGACCATCTCTCAGTGGTCGTAGACTACTTTTCGTGGTCGTAGGCCACTGTTCCTGTTTGGAGACTAGTTTTCGATTTTCGGAGCCGTCGGCCATGCGCCTCGGCTCGGGACCGCTTAACATTCTCTTTTTGGCACAATTTTTGGAACACACCTTGTTTCCTCTGTCTAGAGGGACACTGTGGTCTGGGAGACCACTTTTGTGGTCATACGCCACTTTTTGTGCTCAACAGCCAATTTTCGAGGCCCTCGGCCGCGCGTCTTGCCTCCCGAACTCTCGTTTTGCATCCGTGTTGGTTTGTTCTTGGCACGAACCTTGTTTTCCTTGTTTGGAAGGTGGTACAAGGGTGGGAGACCATCTTTCTCCTTGGAAACCACTTTTCTCCCTGCCAGCCGATTTTCTAGTCGAGAAACTGGTTTTCTTGGTTTTTGGGCCACATTTTCTGGTTTCCCACCCCACCATTGGCTTGCTTTCAGTGTGGAGACCACCATTTGCCCTGGCCGACCACTTTTTTTCTGGGAAACCACTTTGGGTGGTCGGCCGACCACTTAAAGTAGTAGGCCGACCACCTTTTCTGGTCGGCCCCTTTCCCCCTGTTTTGTCAGACTGTGTGGATGCCAGCTGTGCCAGCTGGGGGGCACAGACTGTATCTTGTATGGAGGGATTGCATCCATGTTTAGCTTCTCCAAGAAGCTTGAACCCTTTGTTTCTTCTATAAGAGGGGCTCTCCCTCTCCTTGAATTAGGTTCTAAAAATTTGCTTAAGGCAAAACATATATCTCCCTCTTTATATCCCTCTTTTGTGGCTTGAGAGTGAGTGTTCTTCATACATTTTGCCTACAACCCCTTAGCCAAGCCTCTTAACATTGGACTTGAGATTCCATAGGACTTGTTTAGGCTTCCTAAAGTTGGTTTTGGCCCAGAGAAGCTGCTGGTTGTTTTGTTCTTCAAGGGTGAGACCTTTAGCTCCTTTAAAGCTTTGTTGAAGTTTGTTTATCTAGCCTTAGTTTCATGCTTATTTGAGCTTTGTTTTCAAATGAAAAAAGCTCCATATTTAAGTGTTTTTCATGTTTGTTTAAGGCCCTTTTGGTGCTGAGGGTTATCTTCCCTCTTGCATGCCCTATTTGGCCTTGTTTTGTGCCATGCCATAAGGCCTTTGAGTCAACCCTTGCATGGCCATTTAGCCACTGAAATCTAGTGGATTTTCAGTGGTTGGCATGTGGTTTTGAGGCCCTAAATCAGAGAGGGGTGACCCTCTCTCTTTTGGTCTTATTTGCATACATTTTTGGCCTATCAAAGGAGCATATGTTTTCATACTTTCAAGGCTCGATTCAGGCACTTTTTTGGTGACTTTTAGGGCCTGGCTAGACTCTGTCTATGGCTGGTTTGGTCACCTTGGGTTTGCCTCTTGCATGTGTAGAGTAATCCCTCTTGTGGCTTATCAAAGTAGCATGTTATTGTTGCATGTATTGGTCATATTTTAGTGGGTTTTTGGTCATCATTTGGCATGACATGACTCTATTTTTGGCTGGTTTGGTAGCCTCCCACATGCTTCATATGCTTGTAGTGTAAATCATGTTTACTAGCTTAGAATGCATGATGTTTTGGCCCTCTATTCTAGCATATTTTGGCCATGCTGCAACCTAGTTTTGTTCATATTTTGGGCTGCCTTAGCTCTGTTTTGAGGCCTCTTGGTCGAAAGATGCTTGCCGTGCATGCTTGTAGTGTAATAGCCTTGACTAGCTTCGAGTTTTGAAGTCCCTTGCATGCTTAACTTGAGGTATTTTCATGTTTTGGCATCATTGAGCATGATATTTCAGAGCATATAGGGCTGTCAAACTTCCATGTTTTCCACTCTTTAAGTGCCCTTGAGAGTTGTGCTTTTATACCCTATTTTGTGAGCCATTGCATGAGCTTCATTTTTGTGCCTTTCAAGCCATCATCCCAACTCATTTTGCTACTGTTTTGGGCCTGCATAGGGTTTTTTTGAAGTTGGTTTGGCCATTTGAGCATTGCCTTGCATGCTTATAGTGTAATACACTTCACTAGTTTCGATGCTTGAGCTATTCAACATGCATTACATGAGTTGTTTGCATAATTCGAAGTCATTTTGTATGCCATTTTAGAGCTGAAACATGTGTCATTGCACTCCATATTTCATCATTTCAATGCGTTTGGAAAGTTATGTTTTGTGTCTTAGACTTGGGGCCGTTGCATTGTGCATGATCGTATGTGTTTTGATGCCTTATTTCCATCATCTATGGCCACTGATTTGGGTGTGGCTGAGGCCCATCCATTTTGGTTTAAGTCCATTTTGCATTGAGTATGCCATTGTAGTTCATAGCATTGAGTATGCCATGTTGTCGAATGATTGATCATTGCATTGTGCATCCTTGTTCATCTCATTGTGTATGTTAGTTTCTATGTGCATTGTGTATGCTAAGTGTCATGTGCATTGAGTATGTCATTGTTAGTTCATAGCATTATGTATGCTAGTTGTATGTTTTCATGTTATCCCTTGCATGTTTGCATGACTTAATTGCATTGCATTAAGATTGCATGCTAGAGTTGCATTGGTGCATGCCTTGTTTGTTGCATTGTGTTTGGAATAGGGGTTAGTCCAAACACGGGGAACGAGGGACGTTTCATGCTTGAAATGATAAAACGTGCCTCGATTCTCGGTCACTGACACTCTTGATTACCCATGACGGAGTTATTGGCTTTAGGTGCTTGTATGTGCATTCATTTCACATTGAGTTGTGCAATTCGACTCCTCGGCCATCATGCATCGAGATGCGTGATTGATGGCCCGAGGGTCAAGGACTAAACTCCCTTGAGCTTATGCAATGATGGGGAGAGTGGTCGTGCACACATGTGTTGCGGATACTTTGCCATCTCTCTCTCTTGCCTTTTGTTGCAGAAAACCAGAAACCAGGGGCAGAAACTGGTCGGCCGACCAGATAAAGTGGCAGGCCGATCACTTTTTTCTGGTTTTCACCACAAAAGGTAGTCGGCCGGTGGTCTCCAAGGCCAATATCTGGTCGGCAGCCTTCCCACAGGTTCCCTTGGTGGAGTTTCAGCCTTCTGGAGCTTTGTGCAGTGTTTTGAGGATAATTGCAAACAGAGGTAAGTCGGGGCGTCACGAGGGATTTCTGAACAAGGCAATTCAAGCATGCACGCATCCTTTGTCATTCAAAGTAGAGCTGGGGTAGTCCATATTCATTTAGTTCGCATGCTCATTTAGATTGCTTACTTAGTTAATGTTGTGTAATAAGTTGTTGTAACTTGTTATTCCTTCTGTCGTGTAATAACTAGTTTAATTAGATTAGCTTAGACTAGCTAGCTGGTTCTGTATTATTTATTCGGACCCTCCGTCGAGAGGGAAAATGTTGTAATAAGTGTGCGTGTGTGTGATGCATGTCTTCCAACCCCCATTTTTTTCTCACTTTTATTTACCAGCTTACGATGGTTAGTTTTAGGGCATGTTTCAATTAGCATCCTTATGCTCGCATGTTTGCATCCATTCATCTATTTTGCATGCACTGGGCTTGGCACATCATACTAACTGTATTGTATTTCAATTCCTATTTGAATACATGTATCAAATTGGATTTAACATGACATCTTAGAATAGCTGAGGCTATCTTAGTTGCATTTTGTATGTGTTGCATTAGGCATTCTTGACATAGCTAGGATCATGCATTGATTTCTAACATAGCTTTTGTTTTGGCTCGGAGTACTCGGTAAGTGTTTATGCTTTAGCATCCTTGCATGTGTGTGAGTGACTGTCATGATAGCATGCTTGCCATGAGGCTAATTACTTATGTGATATAACTGCCTGAATGCCTGTGGGTGAAGGTTGGATTATTTGAATTGGAACAATTCATTGATTGCGAGTTTTAAGCCCA
>NW_021024727.1:141155-168237 GCF_004153795.1 Camellia sinensis
CTATGGCCACTGATTTGGGTGTGGCTGAGGCCCATCCATTTTGGTTTAAGTCCATTTTGCATTGAGTATGCCATTGTAGTTCATAGCATTGAGTATGCCATGTTGTCGAATGATTGATCATTGCATTGTGCATCCTTGTTCATCTCATTGTGTATGTTAGTTTCTATGTGCATTGTGTATGCTAAGTGTCATGTGCATTGAGTATGCCATTGTTAGTTCATAGCATTGTGTATGCTAGTTGTATGTTTGCATGTTATCCCTTGCATGTTTGCATGACTTAGTTGCATTGCATTAAGATTGCATGCTAGAGTTGCATTGGTGCATGCCTTGTTTGTTGCATTGTGTTTGGAATAGGGGTTAGTCCAAACACGGGGAACGAGGGACGTTTCATGCTTGAAATGATAAAACGTGCCTCGATTCTCGGTCACTGACACTCTTGATTACCCATGACGGAGTTATTGGCTTTAGGTGCTTGTATGTGCATTCATTTCACATTGAGTTGTGCAATTCGACTCCTCGGCCATCATGCATCGAGATGCGTGATTGATGGCCCGAGGGTCAAGGACTAAACTCCCTTGAGCTTATGCAATGATGGGGAGAGTGGTCGTGCACACATGTGTTGCGGATACTTTGCCATCTCTCTCTCTTGCCTTTTGTTGCAGAAAACCAGAAACCAGGGGCAGAAACTGGTCGGCCGACCAGATAAAGTGGCAGGCCGATCACTTTTTTCTGGTTTTCACCACAAAAGGTAGTCGGCCGGTGGTCTCCAAGGCCAATATCTGGTCGGCAGCCTTCCCACAGGTTCCCTTGGTGGAGTTTCAGCCTTCTGGAGCTTTGTGTAGTGTTTTGAGGATAATTGCAAACAGAGGTAAGTTGGGGCGCCACGAGGGATTTCCGAACAAGGCAATTCAAGCATGCACGCATCCTTTGTCATTCAAAGCAGAGCTGGGGCAGTCCATATTCATTTAGTTCACATGCTCATTTAGATTGCTTACTTAGTTAATGTTGTGTAATAAGTTGTTGTAACTTGTTATTCCTTCTGTCGTGCAATAACTAGTTTAATTAGATTAGTTTAGACTAGCTAGCTGGTTCTGTATTATTTATTTGGACCCTCCGTCGAGAGGGAAAATGTTGTAATAAGTGTGCATGTGTGTGATGCATGTCTTCCAACCCCCATTTCTTTCTCTCTTTATTTACCAGCTTACGATGGTTAGTTTTAGGGCATGTTTCAATTAGCATCCTTATGCTCGCATGTTTGAATCCATTCATCTGTCTTGCATGCACCGGGCTTGGCACATCATACTAACTGTATTGTATTTCAATTCCTATTTGAATACATGTATCAAATTGTATTTCACATGACGTCTTAGAATAGCCGAGGCTATCTTAGTTGCATTTTGTATGTGTTGCACTAGGCATTCTTGACATAGCTAGGATCATGCATTGATTTCTAACATAACTTTTGTTTTGGCTCAGAGTACTCGGTAAGTGTTTATGCTTTAGCATCCTTGCATGTGTGCGAGTGACTGCCATGATAGCATGCTTGCCATGAGGCTAACTACTTATGTGATATAACTGCCTGAATGTCTGTGGGTGAAGGTTGGATTATTTGAATTGGAACAATTCATTGATTGCGAGTTTTAAGCCCACTTGAGAGTGGCAAAACACCATGTTTTCTAAGCCCACCTGAGGGTGGCAAATCCACGTCTAAGCCTACTTGTGAGTAGCACCTTCAAACCACTTTAAAAAACAAACATGAGATGTTTTGTTCCAACTTAGGCGATCCAGTCTATACTTGTATGTTGTGCGCATCACATAGTAATTCTAGGCTAATAAACCAGAATAAGAACGCATGTGTTTTCAAAAATAAGATATCATGTTAGTAAAGGCCGATCTTTGATCGGGCGAGCGGGGTGCTCATTGCATGACCTTCCCCTCTCGTACCCAAGTTCTCGAGCCGAGGCAACTTTGGTGATGACGGACACGTGGCCTTAGGCACGAGTTAGGGTTTCCTAAATTTTCCAAAAATAAAATATTTAGGTGGGGAGTCTGTATCAGGCAAAGCAGTCCATGTTTGGCACTTCTTTCTAAAAATCATTTTTTCAAAATGATTTGCTGGATCTGGACTCTTTGGTGATTTATCAATCTCGCATTGCACTTTGCAAGATCAGATTAAGAACCGTGACATTAAGTCCGAACTGTAGTGAGCCCAATGAACAAAACGGGATTTTTCCCGGGATGTCCGGGCGCGTCTACACTAGGATAACATCAATTCGCTTGGTGATTGCGATAGCAACTTTGCACAATCTGGTGATATACCAGACGGATGTAAAGACAACTTTCTTAAACGGGATTTGAACGAAGAAATCGGCATGGAGCAACCTGAAGGGTTTTCAGCTCTAGGGCAAAGCAAGAAAGTCTGTAAACTTGTCAAATCATTATATGGTTTAAAGCAAGCGCCTAAACAATGTCATGAGAAGTTTGACAACGTAATGTTGTTAAGTGGGTTTAGAATCAACAAATGTGACAAGTGTGTTTATGTCAAAGGCACTGACAGAGGTTATGTCATTTTGTGTCTATATGTTGATGATATGCTCATTATAGGTAGTAATGATGAAATGATCGAAACTACCAAGAAGTTGTTAAACTCTAACTTTGACAAGAAGGATATGGGCATTGCAGATGTTATTCTGGGAATTAAGATTACCAGAACATCTAGCGGGATTGTACTTTTTCGGTCTCATTATGTTGATAAGATACTTGAGAAATTTAGTGGATTAAATACGAGTGTGTCACCAACACCTGTAGACTTAAGTCTACATTTTACCAAGAATAATAAAGAGTGTGTCTCTCAGTTAGAATATTCTCGGGTAATTGGAAGTTTTATGAATCTGATGAGTTGAACTAGGCTGGATATAGCCTACTCGGTTAGCAGGCTTAGTAGATACACGAGTAATCCTGATGTTACTCATTGGAAGGGCATGGTGCGAGTGTTAAGGTATTTACGCTACACTTGAGATTATGGGCTACATTATACTCGATATCCAGTGGTGCTAGAAGGCGATAGTGACGCGAATTGGATATCAGATAGAAAGGACTCAAAGTCCACTAGTGGATATGTGTTCACCCTTGATGGGGCAGCCGTGTCTTGAAAATCTTCCAAGAAAATGTGTATATCTAGATCAACGATGAAATAAGAGTTTATTGCTCTAGATAAAGCGACAGAAGAAGCTGAATGACTTCGCCATTTCATTGAAGATATCCCACGTTGGTCTAAACATGTGCCAGCTATTTGTATTCATTGTGATAGTCAATCTACAATTGGTAGGGCACAAAGTAATATGTATAATGAAAAGTCTAGACATATCTATCGTAGACATAATTCCATACGACAACTACTCTTGAATGGAGTTGTCTCTATAGACTATGTAAAGTCTAAGAACAACATTGCGGATCTGCTAACCAAAGGGTTAAATCGAGTGTTAGTCAAGACGTCATCAAAAGGAATGGGGCTGAGGCCTTTGCAAGTTACCGGAATGGAAACCCAACCTAGTTGACTAGAGATCCAAAGATCTAGGTTCATTGGGACAATCTAATTGCGTGTAACAATGGTATGTCACAATGGGGGTAAAACCCTCCAGCCATTCCTTTAAGCAGTGATACCTGCGGGGGAGAAGGTTACGCAAAGCTTTTAACGACTCTTATGTGTTAAGGATTCAAACAAGGTATAGCAGGATACTTTGAAGAGTCACCTATCTGAGTGTGAAGTGGGGCCGTTTCTAGAAGAATTGGGAAGGCTGAAATTCTATGAAACCACTCGCTAAACCAAGTCTAGACACCCTATTTTTGACCGTCCTTAAGACTTGGGGGCCTCAGGTTGATTGTTTGAGGACGAAGGTTATGTTGTGCAAAGGTTCGATTTCTTCAGCGAGGAGAGCGTCAAATCAAAACCTCACACCCCATTTTTGGACCAAAACTATTTTGACCAAAATGATTTTTAGACCTTAAAACCCTCTCTTTCAAAATATTTTTAAAAAAAATGTTTCTACGATGTTCCGAGGCTCGCATTTCGTTAAATGTTGCGCTTTTTGGCAAAACTGAGCAAGGACAAAGTGGAAATGAATGAAAGAGGGGAAATCTTTGAAAAATCTTTCAAGACATCTTGCTTAAAGGTTTGTAGTTGAAGAAAATTGGAGGAGAGGGAAGAAACTTAGTTGGGAGAGAAGTTGGGCGTCAATTGTTAAGAGAGAACTGGGCAGCCTTCACTAAATCAGGTCTATCCTTTTGTACACTTGGACTTAAGTTGTGAGACCTCCATCATTGGAAACAATACTTCCGGGGCTTCATTTTACACTCAAGAATCTCCTAAAGCCAAGTTCGAATGAGGGAGATATGGCTGGTTGAAGTTAGACATCAATCCGATTGAGCTGGAAATGAGCAACCTTTACTAAAAGAGGCATATCTTCTTGCACACTTGGAATTTTTATGTGAGGCTGCCACCATTGGAAAGAATACTTCTGGGGCTTCAATTTAGAATGACCTGCAAAGGAGTCCGAATGAAGGAGTTATGCCCGTTTGAAGTTGGGCCTGGAAGCAAAGTTTTAGTGGCCGGCCGGCCAGCATCAGTGGTCGACTGGCCACCACTGGTGGATGATCGGCTACCAATGAAAAATGTCGGCCATTGGTGAAAAAAGCTCAGATTTTGTAGATATTTTCATCCAACTGTCTCCCACAAGCTCCAGCTATCTGTGTTGTTGATATTTTCGACCTGAGCTCTCATTTTTCTATATATAGAAGGCCTTCTCTATTGTTTTGAAGGTTAGAACATTTTGCAGGTTGAAGAAATTTTGGGAGCCTCCCTCTCTACAATCCTCTCTCTCTACAATCTTCTCTATCTAGATTTCTCTCTCTCTTGAACTTTTGTGCATACAAGTAGAGATACACTTCTCCTTTGCCTATACATCCATGACCAAAGTTGGTTATCTTTGAGCTGAGGTTCCAGGAGGTCTTCTTGGAGCTCTTGAAAGTGATTTTGCTTGGTTTTGTTGCCTAAAATTGTGTTGTGCTTCAAGAGGTATAAGACTCACCTTTAAAGCTTGTTTTAAATACTTGTTTTGCCATCTTTTTGTACTGTTTTTGAGCTGGTTTTGGACTCCAAAAAACTCTATTTTTATGGTTTAAAAATGGTGGTTTGAGGCTATTTTGTGTTAAGGGATAGTCCACGCTTCTTGTTGCTTAATTGTTTAGCTTTTTGTGCCATCTTTCATCACATTCAAATCAAACTTTTTGGGCCTTTAAACCATTGAAATTTAGAGGATTTTCAGTGACAAAAACCTACTTTTGAAGTCCAAAATTGAAGGGGATAGCCTCCCCTCCTTGTGTCTTGTTTGCGTTCGTAGTTAGCTTCATATGTTAGCATGTTTTTGTAGCTTAATTTAGCTTATTTCCAGCATGTTTTTGCTTCTGATTTGGGCTGTTTGTGTTGTATGGGTAGTCTTTTGCCTAGTTGTAGTGTAAAGGGCTTCACTAGTTTGGTGTTTTAGGCCTTTAAACATCATTTCCTTGAGTTAAAAGCATGTTTTAGTGTTATTTTGCATTCCATTTTAGCACTAAAATCCCTACAATCTTTCTTTATTCTTCACTTTATCGTTTGCCTTGAAAGTGGTTTTAAACGACTTGTTTGCTTAAGTGTGAAATTAAGACATTCATGCTTAATGGTTTAATTTCTTTGGGGGTTCATTATCAACGACATGAGGTCTCTTTCAAGCCCAAGGCACTTGTGGTTTAAGCCCACTTTCCATTAGAGGACACTCACTTTTGGACTAATCAATTAAAGAATGGATTGGTAATCTAAAATGAGTAAACAAAAATGAACAAGTAAAAGAGGCAAGATAAACATCTTTTGTGTTGCATTGCATGTTTTCGGATCGGACGTTAATTCGAACACGAGGAAAATGGGACATTTCATACTCGAAGTGATGAAATGTGCCACTTTCCTTGGTCACCGTCATCCTTGATCATGCATGATAGGGTGGTGGTCTTGTTGAGTCTTGTTTTGCACTCATTAAAGCTTGTACAAGCTTGGTTCCTTAGCCATCGTGCATGGAAAATGCTTGGTTAATGGTTTGAGGGCCAAGAGTTACACTCCTTTGAGCTTGTGTGATGATAAGGAGAGTAACAGTACAGACAACCACTACAAGAAAAAACACTTTCCGTGACCAACATTTTGGTCGCGAAAAGTATCATATTTGGTCGCGAAAACCTTTCGCGACCAAAATATGTTGGTCGCGAGTTGGTCGCTAAAGCCTCGTCACAGATAGTTTTCTGCGACCAAAAAAGCCTTTGGTCACTAAAAGTGACCATTCGCGACCAACTTTTTTGGTCGCGGAAAGTCCAATTCATATTAGCCAAAAGTAAACTTTTAGCGACCAAAGATAAATTGGTCGCCAAAAGTCAGCGCCTTGACCCAAAAAAAATAATTCTTTTGTGCTGCCTAGGACTTGAACTCCTGACCAAGGAGTCACCATGCACCCAATCCACTCTGCCAATAACATGCTTCTTGTTCATATTTGGCAAAAAATATATATAACCCATAAAAATTGGGTTATATATTATTTTATAAAACTTTTAATGCCTAAACAGAAAAATAGCATAAAATTACAGTAGTATCATTTTTTTAAAAATTTATTCCGTCATAACTTTCTGCGACCAACTTTTTTTTTTTGTCGCCAAAGGTATACTTTCCATGACCAACTTTTTTTTTGGTCGCCAAAGGGTATACTTTCCCAGGCCTCAGCTAGGGTGAATCCTGACAAAAACACATCCTCTGCGCCATGCTCAATCTCCAAAACTCGTGTAGAAACCTATCACGACCTGAACCCGCCCCTATGGGTTAAGGACATAACCGGCCAGCAATTACGAGATTACCTACGGCCTCAAATCAAACCGAACATAACTCATCAGAGTAAAGGGGCTAAACGGAAGGAAAATTTAAAACTTTGTCCATAGAGCTATGCTTACATGGCACGTCATAACAAACCATACATATGCATATTAATAACTCACAATTCATGTATAGTACCATAAAGTTTTGTACAGATAGGATCATCCAAAACTAAGTCAACCCATGAAAACTATGTATAGACATGCTCAAAGACTTCGCCAACATGACAACATAAAACAAAATGACAAAAGGCGAAGAAGAGTCTCGTGCGTGAGACGCAAGGGCTGACTCTTCAAAACCTTTGTTGTTCCTCACAAACTTCACTGGGGCTGGGTTTGGACTTCTCTTGGCTCACCTACAAACACATGAATAAGCGTGAGCGAAAGCCCAGTGAATAATATCAAATAAAGGAGTTATACAAATGGTATGTAGAACAACATGCTTCAAACGGCTTTGGGCCCAATTCATATTTTCATTTATGGCAGACTGGCCTTTGGCCTATTCATTTATTCGTATCAAACTGGCCTTTGACCCATTCATTTATTCATGTCGAAACGGCCTCTGGTCCATTCATTCATTCGTGTTAAAATGGCCTTTGGCCCATTCATTCATGTCAAAACGGCCTTTGGCCTATCCATTCATGTCAAAACGGCCTCTGGCCCATTCAATCATATCAAAACGGCCTCTAGCCCATTCATTCATGTCAAAATGGCCTCTGGCCCATTCAAATAAAGGAGTTATACAAATGGTATGTAGAACAACATGCTTCAAACGGCTTTGGGCCCAATTCATATTTTCATTTATGGCAGACTGGCCTTTGGCCTATTCATTTATTCGTATCAAACTGGCCTTTGGCCCATTCATTTATTCATGTCGAAACGGCCTCTGGCCCATTCATTCATTCGTGTCAAAATGGCCTTTGGCCCATTCATCCATGTCAAAACGGCCTTTGGCCTATCCATTCATGTCAAAACGGCCTCTAGCCCATTCAATCATATCAAAACGGCCTCTAGCCCATTCATTCATGTCAAAACGGCCTCTGGCCCATTAATTCATGTCAAAACGGCCTCTGGCTCATTCATTTGGCATAGTAACATTGTTCACCAATCGAATCAACGAACTTATAAAACATACATAGAAGTAAGTAATTTGGATGACAACATATTTCAGATATCTTGTGAAGATATTGCTCACAGTGATCGGTTGGTTGGTTTGCCCTGGAGCTTGACCCTACACATTCCATGAACACAAAAGGGTCACAAACAAATCAATCCGTTATAAATTCACATTTTCCTCTTTAGGCTTCATTCTTATCTCTTTAACACAATTACAATGCTCAATGCATGCCTAAGAGTACTTAAAAGTGAAAGAGAACGGAAAATGAAACTCAGAATGCCTTTTCAAAATTTCAGAAAACAGGGAACCCGCTTGAGCGTGGACTTCCCCGCTCGAGCGGACCCACGAGGTCTGCAAAAGTGCTGGATGCATCAAATTTACGCTTGAGCGCGCACTCAGATGCTCAGGCGCAAACTCGGTCTACATAGCTCCCCGCTCGAGCGTGAACTTCCCCGCTCGAGCAGACGTCAAGTCTACAGAAAATACTGGGAGCTCGCATTTCACGCTCGAGCGGCGATTTCCCCACTCGAGCGGACACCAAAATTTCTGGGTTTTCTAGCTATGTTCTTGAGCTTCAACTTGACATTCCATCCAACATTTCTTGCATGCAATAGCTCAAACTTCAAATACACTTGTATGTCCCGAATTACAACCCAATGAAGCTCAATTTCATGAATCAAACACATGCATGTCCCAAATTGACTCAAACTCATCACCAACACACTAAATTCAAACATTCACGGTTCATACTTTCACGATTTGCACTTGCATGTGGAATATACACAATATCCTCAACTTAATTGGTGAAGAGGTGATCAAATATATGGACTTAAACCAAAACTTCAACATGGATCATACACATTGTGCTCAAATATGGAAATTCATAGTAATTTCCTACATGCATGCATCTATTGACTTTAAATTCAACAAATACAACTCAATTTCCTTATAATCAAACTAATTCATGTTCTTGACCATTAATCAAACTTGAATTCACAATTTACAACATTAAACTCATGAATTCACTTACCTAGAGGCTCAATTCTTTCAATCTATGGTCAAATCTAGAGTTGGCCTTCAAATATTCAAACTTCAATGATCAACTTCAACTCTCTCTCCCTAGAGCCGACCCCTCTCTATTTCTTGAGTTAAAATCAGTCAAATGATATAAAGGAGAGGAATTGGATATAATAAGGCCCCTTTATAGCCCCACTCAATCACATTTTCTTAATATAAAATAATTGAGCACTAATTCATCAATTTAATCAATTTAATCTGGTCTGAATCAATTTTTCAATTAAACTTCATTGTAGGCTCTAAAAATTATGCCAATCACAATGGCGCGACCAATTTCGGTTTCTGTGGCCGATAAGGCCTTCAATTTAATTTCCAAAGTAGACAATCAAACAGATATTCCTATGGTGAACAGATAGAAATTCAAAATTGGGTTTGGACCTCTCTTGGCTCACCTACAAACACATGAATGAGCGTGAGCGAAAGCCCAGTGAATAATATCAAATAAAGAAAACACATTGGAACAATATACATCAGACGGCCTTAGGCCCAATTCATATTTCTATCTAGCATATAAATAGATATAGATCATACTGTCCTCTGGCCCATTCATTCTATCATGTCAGACTGGCCTTTGGCCTATTCACACTTTCATGTCAAACTGGCCTTCGACTCATTCAAACTTTCAATCATGTCAGGCTGGCCTTTGGCACATTTATACTTTCATATCAAACTGGCCTTTGGCCCACTTATACTTTCGTATCAAACTGGCCTTTGGACTAATCATTTATGTCAATCGGCCTCTGGCCCAATCATTCATGTCAATCGGCCTCTGGCCCATTCATTCATGTCAAAACAGCCTTTGGCCCAATCATTTATTCATATCAAACATTTGTCCATAATTCAAACTGGCAAACTCATAAGGCTTATAAGAAAATAAGCAATTGGACAAATGACAAGTTTCAAATATCGATATTACTCATAGTGATCGGTTGGTTGGTTTGCCCTAGAGCTTGACCCTACACATCACATAACACATACGGGTCACAAATGATTCAATCCATTCCTTAATTCACATATTCCTCTTTAGGCTTCATTCTTATCTCTTTAACTCATTTATAATGCTCAATGTATGCCTAAGAGTGATTGCAAGCGAAAGAGAACGAAAAACGAAACACAGAATGCATTTTCAAAATTTCAGAAAACAGGGTCCTCGCTCGAGCGGACCCACGAGGTCTGCAAAAGTGCTGGATGCATCAAATTTACACTCGAGCGCGCACTCAGATGCTCAAGCGTGAACTCAGTCTACATAGCTCCCCGCTCGAGCGTGAACTTCCCCGCTCGAGCAGACGTCAAGTCTACAGAAAATACTGGGAGCTCGCATTTCACGCTCGAGCGGCGATTTCCCCACTCGAGCGGACACCAAAATTTCTGGGTTTTCCAGCTATGTTCTTGAGCTTCAACTTGACATTCCATCCAACATTTCTTGCATGAAATAGCTCAAACTTCAAATACACTTGTATGTCCCAAATTACAACCCAATGAAGCTCAATTTCATGAATCAAACACATGCATGTCCCAAATTGACTCAAACTCATCACCAACACACTAAATTCAAACATTCACGGTTCATACTTCCACGATTTGCACTTGCATGTGGAATATACACAATATCCTCAACTTAATTGGTGAAGAGGTGATCAAATATATGGACTTAAACCAAAAATTCAACATGGATCATACACATTGTGCTTAAATATGGAAATTCATAGTAATTTCCTACATGCATGCATCTATTGACTTTAAATTCAACAAATACAACTCAATTTCCTTATAATCAAACTAATTCATGTTCTTGACCATTAATCAAACTTGAATTCACAATTTACAACATTAAACTCATGAATTCACTTACCTAGAGGCTCAATTCTTTCAATCTATGGTCAAATCTAGAGTTGGCCTTCAAATATTCAAACTTCAATGATCAACTTCAACTCTCTCTCCCTAGAGCCAACCCCTCTCTATTTCTTGAGTTAATATCAGTCAAATGATATAAAGGAGAGGAATTGGATATAATAAGGCCCCTTTATAGCCCCACTCAATCACATTATCTTAATATAAAATAATTGAGCACTAATTTATCAATTTAATCTGGTCTGAATCAATTTTTCAATTAAACTTCATTGTGGGCTCTAAAAATTATGCCAATCACAATGGCGCGACCAATTTCAGTTTCTGTGGCCGATAAGGCCTTCAATTTAATTTCCAAAGCAGACAATCAAACAGATATTCCTATGGTGAACAGATAGAAATTCAAAACCACATATTTTCACATAATGGCACACAAAATCATATGAAACACATAATCACATTCATGTTAAGGACCGTTAAGGACCAATTAACATATTACGGAACAGAGATATCACACCGAGCACGCATGCATCCCTCGCTCGTCGAGGCCATTTACTTACTTTGCTTAAATTAGTTAATTTTAGCTAATTCATTCATACAAGTGTTGTAACTATTTAGTTAATTAATTAGTTTTGTAATTAATTAGCTTAATTTGGTTTGTAATAATTAGTTAACTAGAATAGTTAATTAGTTTCGAGTTTTGTAATAATTAGTTTGCTTAATTAGCGTAGCTAGTTAGCTTATTCATTCGGACCCTCCTTCGCAAGGGCGTAATGTTGTAATTAGTGTGCGTGCGTGAGTGTATGTTTTCCAACCCCACGTCTTTCTCCCTTTTATTTAATCGCTTTTGATGGTTAGATTAGGGACATTTTCGTTTAGCATACCTTATGCTTGTATATTTGCATCCATTCATTTGTCATGCATGTATCGAGGCTCAGCGCATCATTCAAACTGCATTGTCATTTCAATATCATCTTTAAATAAGTGTTTACCGCATGTTGTTCAAATTGATTCATATGCCATATTAGTAGCCGAACCTATTAATTGCATTCTTTGCATGTGTTGCATTAGACATCTTAATATAGTTAGGATCATGCATCTTTCTAACTAGTTTTTGTTTTGGCATGAAGTACTCGGTAAGTCTTTATGCTTTAGCATACTTGCATGAGTGTGATTGGCATACTGCTATATCTAGCATGCTTTCCATGAGGTTATGTGCTTAAATGCTAAACTGCATGAAAGCTTGTGGATGAAGGATTGTTGTTTGGATTGGAACAATTTAACGAATGTGCGTTTTAAGCCCACTTTGTTAAAGTGGCAAATCATGTTTTAAGGCCACTTGAGGTGGCAAATCCGCATATTCAAGCCTACTTGAGGGTGGCAAATTCAAACCATTTTTGCAAAACAAACATGAGTTGAATTTGTTCCAAGTCTTACGACTAGTCTATACTTGCTTGTGTGTGTCACATAGTAAAGCTAGTTTAATAACCGGAACAAGAACACATAATGTTTATAAAACATCATACCATGATTAGTAGAGGCCGATATTTGATTGGGCGAGCAGGGGTGCACATTTTAGGACCTTCCCCCCTCATACCCAAGTTCCCGAGCCGAGGCAACTTTGGTGATGATGGACACGTGGCGTTTGTCACGAGTCAGGGTTTCCTAAATTTTCTCAAAATAAAATATTTGGGTGGCCATTCTGTAATCTGGCAAAGCAGTCCAATTTTGGCATTATTTGATTTAAAATCAATTTTGCAAAATGCTTTTCCAGATTGGACTCTTTGGTGATTATCAGTTTCACATTGCACTTGTGAGACTAGATTCAGAACCACATGCGGGAGTCCGAACTGTGAGGCCTTCTTTTCAAACCCTTTCCGAAAGGCGGGGCGCGGAAAAAGGCGAGTCCACAGTTTCTGGCGACTCTGCTGGAGACTTAGAGAACTTGACTTGAAGTCATGATATGTTGTTTTATCTACACTTATGTGTTTCTTTGTATTTGCATTTGCATCGGTGCGCCTAAGTCACAGTGTTTTCCATCTGAGATTCTTGAGTGGTTTGCCGAAGGCTTGCTTGGAAAAGCTTGCCAAAAGGCTGACCGGTTGCAGGCTCTGTCACGATGGGAACACAACCCTTGGATTTGGACTACCGCTGTACCGTTTGATCCTCCTTTCACTTCTCAGTGTTAGGCGTGAGAGGTATATTAGGTGGTCTTGCAGAGGTACCTTTTTTGACCAATCGACCTAGTTGCATATTGGAAGCCATAGAGACTGTCCCAAACTAGGACAGGTTGCTCATCCAAAAGCAGGATTGCATGAAAATGCTTGTTTGCATAATGAATCCCTACCTCCTGACGAAATTAGGACAGGGTAACCTTATCCCCCTCATAGGGGTGTTTTGGCTCTCAATTAACTAGTATGTGCTTTATAGTGAAACTGTACAGGAATGTGCGTATTAGTTGCGAGTTTGGTATCTGATTTTGGGGCAGAATTTAGTAAAGAGTACAGTCATTCAGCTATGCTCATATCTATTCTAGTGAAATCAGGCTGAGGTGCTGTCTGTTTTCTCTTTTGCTAGGTAGTCCTGGAACTACAAATTCAGAAGGCTCTGATATCCTCCGGGTACACTGGACTTGTGTCGATAGACTTTGTCAGGTTGGAGATTTAGTTCAAGGGCAACCAATGTTTCCTTCGCCGGTGGCAGGGAAAAAAAAGGTCAGACAGGGCTCACTGGTTCAACTGATCCGACAGTCACCAGTTAGATCACCTTTGTTCAACTCAGTAGACCCGTGATGACATAGAGTCTAAAGAAGTTGTGGCCATGGTAACAGCATTAAACCAGGGAATCGCCATGAAAAATGAGACTAATACGGAAATGCAATGCCCATCTGGGGCACCTACCACACATCTAGTCTTGGGACCCCAGCCGTACTTTGACCTACTTCCGCCAGCTGAAGATTCGCACGGTCCGGATCCCCGAGAAGGGTTGGCTCGAGCTCAAGTTTTCAGATCCCTGGTGCAGCCTAATGAGAGGCTTTATCCCCTTGATATTAATGATCTTGATCCGACCTCGGTAAAAATTTCTAACCTTGAAAAGCAATTCAAAAAGGCACAAGGCCTTAACTCCATTCTTGACATTGAGGATGGGAACACCGAGGCTGCCGTAAGGCTCCCAGACAGATTCAAAATGCCACACATTGACCGTTTCAACGGGTCTGAAGATCCTATGGTATATATCGAACTTTTCTTGGACGTCTTGAAATCGATGGGTCTGATTAAGCCGCAGAAACTCTCTCTGTATGGAAGAACCCTGTTAGGCATAGCAGCCACTTGGTACGCCAAGTTGGAAGATACAGTGAAACAGAACTGGGCAGAGTTGGCTGAGGCCTTTGTCAATCAGTACTCTTACAATACCCAAGTTGAAATGACCGCTCAAGAGCTTGAAGCAACCCACCAGAATCCTGTAGAGTCTTTTGTGGAATTTGTTGCAAGATGGAGAGCAAAGGCAGCACAGATGAAAAATCGCCCTTCTGAGAGGGACCAAGTCCGGATAGTGGTGCAGAACCTTGAGCTTGATATGTTGTAAAAGTTAATAGTGGCTCCACTGTTCACTTTCAAAAGTTTGCATGAATTGGGGGTTCAGATAGAGAGTGCGTTCAACAGAGGGATTATTCCTAGAACAAGTAAACCAAAAAGGAGGGTGATTTCCGGGAGTACCAATGCTGGTGGTAGCACTATTTCTAAACCCACTGAAATCAATACAGTCACCACAACCGACCCTTTTTCCAAATCAAGCCTACAAACAACTGGCCCAACCTGAGCTCGAGGCAGAACTTTCATCCCCCTCTATATGAGCTTAACTAGCGCATTATAAGCCTTGATGGAAAAAGGGTATCTCAAACCCCTTGATCCCCAACCACTTCCTGACCCACTCCCTGCTAGACATAACCCCACTAAGTATTGTGTGTACCATCAGCAGCATGGTCATGGCATCGATCGTTGCTACTGCCTTCGTCATGAGGTCTAGAATCTTATCGATAACTAGACGATAGCTCCACCTCAAGACTCCAATGACCAAGTACCTCATCCATACCTTAACCTCATCCATACACTGCAATCCATCTACAACCCCAACATATATATCATGCCGACCCATCTACCAAAGCCTGAGGTGTTCATTCTAGAAAGCACGGACTTGTGCATGATGGATGCACTCGAACCCCAATCATCTCAAACCCATGAACCCACTACTTCTGAGCTGATGAGCATGATTGGAGATCTTCAAAGAATAGTGGCAGATTTGCCCTTTGGGATATTGGCTCCGTCATCGCCCACATCACATGCCAGAAATTGCACGCCAAAAGGCTCCCCAATCTTGGGGCAAGTTGCAATTGAAAATGGCCAACCTAAAGCTATCTTAGGTCTAGGCAATGACATGTCGACAACAACTGGGCTCCGCTCTGATATAGCGACCCAATCCCTTGGCAAAGTGGAGGCAAGTGGTAAGAACAAGGTCGGGGCAAGCATTGGTCCCTATGAACATCTTCAGTGGGCTGTCGAGGCTTTGAAGGCTGAAGGACTGAACAAACAGCAAGTGCTCGCAGTTGTTGCAAAGACTGTGGATGACACTTTTGCCACTCAGGATCAGAGCATTTTGAATCAAGGGACAAGCCGAGAAAGGGGACGTCGTACCAGAAATGCTCCTTTAAGCTCCAATCCTACACTCGGAAGAGATCATCAAACCCAGTCAGCACCTGCCAACCCCTTTGCTGGTACATCCAAGACACCTTCACAAACCTCAAAGCACCAACCCCGAGGCCAAAGGGTCTTCACCCCTCTATACATGTCCTTATCGAAAGCCATGGGCATGTTGATTAAAAAGGGCCATCTCAAACCCCTTGAGCCTCTGCTTCTCCCGAATTCCCTTCCGATTAAGCATAATGTTGCCAAGTACTGCGCCTTCCATCAATAAATCGGTCATGACACTGATGTTTGTTTTCATCTTCGCCATGAAATACAAGATTTGATTAATAACGAGGTCATCGTCGCACCAGGTCCTGCAAAGTCTATCGGCACTGGATCAATAAACTTGGGGGATAATATGACTACGTGATCGGGGATGAACCACCTGATGATGGCGCTCATTTTACTCCAGATGTGGTGGATGACACACACTATTTTGAACAATTTGAAAATGCTGTTTATTGTACTTTCTGACTTGGGTATTGAGTCAGTTTTGTTGTGTTGTGTTGTATTGAGTCTGTCTTATTGTATCAAGTCAGTCCTATTATGTTAGAGTCAGGTGATTTTGGAGGTGTTACCTCGAGCATCACCTTCTTGTTTTATGTGTGTCTTTTACTCTCTTTCTTTTGAGTCTGTTTCTACTACTGAGCCAGAAGATCTGAATGAAACAATAGTACATTTTCACCTGCTTTTCTATGCCTTGAAATCATTGCATTGACCTAAGTTTTTCAAAACTTTTATAACACTGTGATGAAAACAAAGAGGAGGAATTCCTCGGGATTTGCAAACATTTGATCCATGGGGAGAAAGAGAGGCGTGCAAAGCCCTTAATGAATGAGATCATGTTTGTTAAATGTGAGTACTGAGAAGGATCCTGGCTTGATCCAGATTGGTTCTACATTGTCTTCAGTGCGAGTGACTAGTCGCTTTCTTAAAAGATTTCAAAAAATATTTTGCGTGGTCCTGCGAAGACATGCGCAGAATTGATCTTGAGATTGTGCAACATAGGATCACTCTCGGCCTCAAGACTCGACCACTTTTGCTTTCAAACCTTGAATTTTGATTCAGAATATTCAAATGATCAATCACAATATAAGGCTTGTACGTAAGGTTTGTATGGCCGGATCAGAAGCAACCCTTGAACTAGGGACAAGAAGGTCAGATATCGTCAAAGGAAGCTTGCAAAAGCTGGAAGAGAAGTAGCCCTTGAACTAGGGGCAAAAAAGGTTAGATGTGCTCGAAGATTCAAAACTAAGTCATCTCTCAAGACCAATGAAGACTGGAAAGAAAGCCAAATTGCAGAATCTGAAAGAAGAAAGTTTTTGCTGAAGGAAAATCAAGTTCCTATCCACAACACTAGGGGCAAATTCAGACCTGATTGGATGGACTCCCACATCATCAGCAAACAATAGCCATTCTCCTAGATTCAGATGGCTTCAAGATCTCAAAACCAATCAACATGGACAAGTTAACCTTTTCTATCTTTGAGAGGCTCGCTGGGCCAAAAACCTGGAAGGGCGACCCAGGCAAAAGTTAGAGCGAATGAAAAAAAAGAAAGAAAAGAAAGAACAAAAATGAAAAAAAGAAAAAAAAAAAGAAATGAAAAGAAAAATGAAGAAAAAGAAAAAGAAGAAAGAAGAAAAAAGAAGAACAAAGAAAAATGAAAAGAAAAATAGCTCGTAAGGTTGAAAACTTGGAAGGGTGACCTTGGCAAAAGTTAGAGCACAAAAAAAGAATGTTAATACCCGAGTGTACCTTAACCCGGAACTACGTACCGCCTGATTCTCCATCCTTGGGATACGTAGGCAACTTCATCCTAAAGTTCGGCCCCAATCATTTTCAGCCTGCTTGGCTCATCTATGTTGATTGGGCAACTATCTTATCCATGTGCAAATTGGCTTAGCTTCGTTCAAAATTGGGTTGTCCTATTCCGTTACAAGATTCAGCTGCAAGACAATTCAAGTTCCGATCTGAGGTTGTGCATCTCAAGAGTAAATTCTATACTGGTCGAGCAATGGCCATTTGCAAAAACAGTTTTGAAGATTTTTAATGAGGTTGACTAATTTTCTCGAAAATTATTCCATTTTTCTAAAACTGGACCATTTCTTGGACCCAAAAAAGGAAAATTTTCAGTACTCATAACCTGACTTGCATGATTTCAAATCAGAAAATCGAACAAGTATGTTAATCTAACTCTTATGTTGGTCAAAATTGTTTTAGCAGAAAGCCAAAAACAAAAGATGGTCAAACTGATGAACTAGGGGCATAGTTGAGTCAGGTTTTCTGTCTTTTCCCCGTTGTCAACATACTCACCAGAAAGGGCACCATACTCGCTAGAAAGCGCGCTATACTTGCCAGAAAAGGTACAGTTGAAGTTAGCAGCAGGGGGCCAAGCGCTTTCTTATCCTTCAAACAGTGAGGTATCAAGCCAAGTGCGAAGCACGAACTGGAAATGGAGCAGGGTATTCCACTCCTTCATTTGGACAGGTCTAGTGACATCCAAACTAGCCAAGGGCATCGTCAACCGATGTTAGTTGCAGATCTGCTGCACATCCAGTCGCATCACAACCCCTCTGTGGGAAAGCTCACTGGTTGTGAGTGAAAAAATGAGAATCTAGTAGAATACTAGGGACAAGAGCCCACAACTTCCTGCTTATCCATTAACCACCCCGGGGAGGGATAAAAAATAAGATAGATTAAAGAATAGAGAGATGTGCGTTGAGAGAAAAAGTGAGAAGAGGGCATTTTCAAAAACTAGAGATTGAGTGCTAGAGTGATGTGAGAATCACAAATGAGAAAGGGTGGGAAACAATATTTGGAGAAACAGGCTCCTCGTGAATCGAGAGTTCTCCCACCAATGGATAGCAGAATGTCCGAGTGTTGTGTTTGTTGTTTTTGTTTGTCTCGATTCTTGTTTTGAGTCGTTTAGTGTGTTTGCTTTATTTTTACCTTATCTTTCCCTTTGTTGAGTCGTGGTGTATTGTGGTCAGTCATAGGTTCAATACCCGGTTAAGAACTCATTTATTAATCTCAATTTCAAAAATAAATCGTTTTGTGCTCAGAGTGTTGTGCCATTCTCCACATTTGTACAAAACATAATTCTTTCTTTTATAAACTGCAGGGTTCAACCCAGGTCATGTGAGAACAATCGAACCAGGACCTATCTGAAGCTATATAGGTTCCGAACTGCAAGGCAAAAGAAAAGAGGAAAAATTGGAGCATCTGAGTGTGTTTCAACTCCAGTAAATTCCAAGTCTACATTCCAGGTGCACCTTTTCAGGCCTCGCCATTTCTCTGGAGTATCCATGTATCTCGACCTTGAGTTCAAGCCTACTTCCAGTCAAAATGGCAATCCAAGCAGCATGCAAATGTTACCCCTCGTCAATATGAACGAGATGTATCCCTTTTGAGCTGAGCATGTTGCAAAGTCCTCTAGGAGGTAAATTGAAGGCACCAAAGTACATATTTGATGCCCTTTATTGCATAGAGTGTGCACTTTCAGATATACTTCTGTTGCATGCATAGAATATGCTTCAGTGTTGCATAGAATATGCTCTTGTCATCTTGCATAAAACATGCTTTCACTTAACATCATGCATTGGTTGTCTATCTCGCATGGAACATGCATTGTTTTATAAACCAATCATTATGTGCATCTATTGCACAATAATCTCACTTCTGTGCATCCATTGCACAATAATCTCACTCGGTACATTTATCATACAATCATTTGTTTTATTCGCACTATTTTGTGCACTTTGTATCACACTCGCACTATTTTGTGCAATTTACACTCGCGCTTTCTTGCGCATCGTACTATCTTGTGCATTTCATTACATGCTCTGATCTTACATAGAAAATGCTCGTATCTTTTGCATAGAACATGCATCACGCTATTTTGTGCACCTTACTTGCACTTGTTTGTGTATTGTATCGCACTATCTTGTGCACCTTGCATCGCACTATCTTGTGCACCTGCATCGCGCTATCCTGCGCATTCACCTTTGTATCGCACTATCTTGTGCACCTGCATCATGCTATCCTGCGCATTCACCTTTGTATCGCACTATCTTGTGCACCTGCATTGCGCTATCCTGTGCATTCACCCTGTATCGCATTGTCTTGTGTACACTTGCATCGCACTGTTTTGTGAATTTAACCCATATCGCACTATTTTGTGCACCTTGCATCGCACTATCTTGTGCACCCCATATCGCACTATCTTGTGCACGCCGTATCGTACTATCTTGTGCACCCTGTATCTCACCGTCTTGTGCAAACTTGCATCGCACTATCGTGTGCACCCTGCATCGCACTATCTTGTGCAAACTTGTATTGCACTGTTTTGTGCACCCTGTATCTCACTGTTTTGTGCACCCTGTATCGCACTGCCTTGTGCATTCATATATGTTTCGTGCATTCAAACTTGCATCGCACTATCTTGCATTGTACTATCTTGTGCAAACTTGTATTGCACTATTTTGTGCACCCTGTATCGCACTGCCTTGTGCATTCATATATGTTTTGTGCATTCAAACTTGCATCGCACTGTTTTGTGTACCCTATATCGCACTGTCCTGTGCACTTTGCATCGCATTGGCTTGTGCATTCACCCCTTTATCGCGCTATCTTGCACATCCTTTGTTTGCGCTATCTTGCGCATCCTCTGCATTGCACTGTCTTGTGCATTTCACATTACATCGCACTATCTTGTGCACCCCGCATCGCACTTTTTTTGTGCATTGTATTTTGTATAGCACTATTTTGTGCATTCATTCACCCTCACTCGTACTGTCTTGTGCACCTTGCATTTTTTGTATCACTCGTATTGTCTTATGCACCTTTTTAGTTTTGTATCACTCGCACTGTCTTGTGCACCTGTATAGCATTGTTTTGTGTATTCACGCTGCTTCGCATTGTCTTGTGCACTCCCTGGTCTAGGAGACCTTAAATCCTCTGAAGGTGCAATTCCTTTAGTGTTTGTCGTTCCCGAACGACTTCCGGTTGTCTAGTATAGCCACCTGCCTGTGTTTGCAATGAGTTCCTAGGAGATCAACTGAGATGGTGGAAACTAGAGTTCGAATGGTCGATGCCTAGAATGCAAAGGTTCGGAATTTCTGAGACTAAATACTGGTTTAAATACCCAGGGGTGTATCCTCAGCTTGAAATCTGTGTGGCAGCCCCATTGGTTGAGGTAGCGTGTATGCGCCTCAATTCTGGATACTGAACCAACCTAGTTTATCACCCTGTTGGAGAATAGGGAAAGTTGCAAATATAGCCAGGAAGAAAAGTGGTACCTATAGTTTGGAAGCGCAAGATGTAGAAGAGGAAGATCCACAGCAGCATAATGTGAGTCATCGCTGATTGCCCCTGTAAGGTACTTTCGAGAGCATCACTTCCTAGTTGCATCATCATATCTATCATAATCTATTACTTCTGTTGCATTGCCTTCTGTCGCATTGCACATAGCATTTATTGCATGCATTTACTTTGTTATCTGTTTTATCATATTATCCTTTCCATGCTAAGCTTGGTTTGGCATGTGCCCATACCTTTTCACGTTAAAACATAGCTCTGCATGTGTACGCGCCTATTCTACAAGAATTGTGGTTTGAGGGTTTCGGCACCTTTTCTGTGTTAGACGTGGTCTGTTTTGTGTCCATACCTTTTCTAGGTAAAATGTAGTTTGGCTTGCGTCGCTTATTCACTGCATCCATTGCATTGTACTTTGTCTTGTTGGATTCAGCATTTAGGATCACGATCTTTCCTCAGCAGATCATTCCTCATTCATATCATCCCACCCACCCAATTACTTGTATTCTTTCTGCGAAACACATAGTTCTGCATGTGCACATGCCTATTCCACTAAGAGAATTGTGGTTTGAGGGTTTCGGCACCTTTTCTGTGTTAAACATAGTTTGATGTTGTATCTCCATCCCTTTATGACATTTGTGTGGTTTTGTACTGCTTGTGGCTTGATTATTTCGTTACATTGTATATCATTTGCATTGTTTCGTTATATTGTGTATCATTTGCATTCTGCCCCTGAACTACGCTGGTTTGATTCTTTGCAAAGGGATATGTAGGCAACCTTCGGGTTCAACCAATTGCATCTGTATTTTGTTTGTTTGCCCAGGTCTTACGACCTTGTCAAAATGGGTCGTCTCTGGGCTTTGACATTCACTCATGTCATTTCATGACTCTGAGCTCTGTCAAAGAGGGGCAACTGTAGACACCCCATTTTTGATTGCCCTTAAGACTTGGGGGCCTCGGGTTGATTGTTTGAGGACGAGGGCTATGTTGTACAAAGGTTTGATTTCTTTGGCAAGGAGAGCGTCAAATCCAAACCCCACACCCCATTTTTGGACCAAAACTATTTTGACCAAAATGATTTTTAGACCTTAAAACCCTCTCTTTCAAAATGTTTTTGAAAAAATGTTTCTACAATGTTCCGAGGCTCGCATTTCGTTAAATATTGCACTTTTTGGTAAACTGAGCAAGGACAAAGTGGAAATGAATGAAATAGAGGGGAACTCTTTGAAAAATCTTTCAAAACATCTTGTTTAAAGGTTTGTAGTTGAAGAAAATTGAAGGAGAGGGAAGAAAATTAGTTAGGAGAGAAGTTGGGCGTCAACCGTTAGGAGAGAACCAGGCAGCCTTCACTAAATCAGGTCTATCCTTTTGTACACTTGGACTTAAGTTGTGAGGCCTCCTCCAGTGGAAAGAATACTTTCGAGGCTTCATTTTACACTCAAGAATCTCCTAAATCCGAGTCTGAATGAGGGAGATATGGCTGGTTGAAGTTAGACATCAATCCGATTGAGCTGGAAATGAGCAACCTTCACTAAAAGACGCATATCTTTTTGCACACTTGGAATTTTTATGTGAGACTGCCACCATTGGAAAGAATACTTTTGGGGCTTCAATTTAGAATGACCTGCAAAGGAGTTCGATGAAGGAGTTATGCCTGTTTGAAGTTGGGCTTGGAAGCAAATTTTGGATGGCCGATTGGTCACCATTGGTGGACGACCTGTCTCCCACAAGCTCCAGCTGTTTGTTTTGTTGATATTTTCGACCTGAGCTCTCATTTTTCTATATATAGAGGGCCTTCTCTATTGTTTTAAAGGTTAGAACAATTTGAAGGTTGAAGAAATTTTGGGAGCGTCTCTCTCTACAATCCTTTCTCTCTACAATTTTCTCTATCTAGATTTCTCTCTCTCTTGAAATTTTGTGCGTACAAGTAAAGATACACTTCTCCTTTGCCCATACATCCTTGACCAAAGTTGGTTATCTTTGAGCTGAGGTTCTAGGAGGTCTTCTTGGAGCTCTTGAAAGTGATTTTGCTTGGTTTTGTTGCCTAAAATTGTGTTGTGCTTCAAGAGGTATAAGGCTCACCTTTAAAGCTTGTTTTAAATACTTGTTTTGCCATCTTTTTACACTGTTTTTTAGCTGGTTTTGGACTCCAAAAACTCTATTTTTATGGTTTAAAAATGGTGGTTTGAGGCTATTTTGTGTTAAGGGATAGTCCACCGTTTTTGTTGCTTAATTGTTTAGCGTTTTGTGCCATCTTTCATCACCTTCAAATAAAAATTTTTGGGCCTTTAAACCGCTGAAATTCAGAGGATTTTTAGTGACAAAAACCTACTTTTGAAGTCCAAAATTGGAGGGGATAACCTCCCCTCCTTGTGTCTTGTTTGCATTCGTAGTTAGCTTCATATGTTAGCATGCTTTTGTAGCTTAATTTAGCTTATTTCCAGCATGTTTTTTGCTTCTGATTTGGGCTGCTTTGGCTCTATTTTGGGTTGTTTGTGTTGTAGGGGTAGTCTTTTGCCTAGTTGTAGTGTAAAAGGCTTCACTAGTTTGGTCTTTTAGGCCTTTAAACATCATTTTCTTGAGTTAAAAGCATGTTTTAGTGTTATTTTGCACTCCATTAAACATCATTTTCTTGAGTTAAAAGCATGTTTTAGTGTTATTTTGCACTCCATTTTGGCACTGAAATCCCTGCAATCTTCCTTTATTCTTCACTTTTTTGTTTGCTTTGAAAGTGGTTTTAAACGACTTGTTTGCTTAAGTGTGAAATTGAGATATTCATGCTTAATGGTTTAATCCCTTCAGGGGTTCATTATCAATGGCATGATGTCTCTTTCATGCCCAAGGCACTTGTGGTTTAAACCCACTTTCCATTAGAGGACACTCACTTTTGGACTAATCAATTAAAGAATGGTAATCTAAAATGAGTAAACAAAAATGAACAAGTAAAAGAGGCAAGATAAACATCTTTTGTGTTGCATTGCATGTGTTCGGATCGGATGTTAATTTGAACACGAGGAAAATGGGACATTTCATACTCGAAGTGATGAAATGTGCTTTCCTTGGTCACCATCACCGTTGATCATGCATGATAGGGTGGTGGTCTTGTTGAGTCCTGTTTTGCACTCATTAAGCTTGTACAAGCTTGCTTCCTTAGCCATCATGTATGGAAAATGCTTGGTTGAGGGCCAAGAGTTACACTCCTTTGAGCTTGTGTGATGATAAGGAGAGTAACAATACAGACAACCCTTGAAAATACACTGCTTTGCCTCTGTTTGCTCTCTGTTGCAGCAAAAAAGGAAGTTCAGGGCAGGGGTGGCTGACGGCCACCAGCAGTGGCTGACCAGCCACCAATGGTACCCGACGGCCACCATTGGTAGCCAACTGGCCATCAATGAAGAAAGTTGCTCAGTGTGTTCCTGAGGTGGAGCAGAGGTGTTCGGGAAGTTAGTGTGATTTTCAGTGATCAAAAATTCGCAAACAGAGGTTGCAATGGCAAGGCGGTGGCATTTTCGGGTGGAGAAGCCGAGCACGCATACATCCCTCACCCCTCGAGGCCATTTACTTACTTTGCTTAAATTAGTTAGTTGTAGCTAATTCATTCATACAAGTGTTGTAACTATTTAGTTAATTAATTAGTTTTGTAATTAATTAGCTTAATTCGATTTGTAATAATTAGTTAACTAGAATAGTTAATTAGTTTCGAGTTTTGTAATAATTAGTTAGCCTAATTAGCATAGCTAGTTAGCTTATTCATTTGGACCCTCCTTCGCGAGGGCGTAATGTTGTAATAAGTGTGCGTGCGTGAGTATATGTCTTCCAACCCCACGTCTTTCTCTCTTTTATTTAATCGCTTTTGATGGTTAGATTAGGGACATTTTCGATTAGCATACCTTATGCTTGCATGTTTGCATCCATTCATTTGTCTTGCATGCACCGAGGCTCGGTGCATCATTCAAACTGCATCATCATTTCAATATCATCTTTGAATACGTGTTTACCGCATGTTGTTCAAATCAATTCATATGCCATATTAGTGGCCGAGCCTATTAATTGCATTCTTTGCATGTGTTGCATTAGACATCTTAATATAGTTAGGATCATTCATCTTTCTAACTAGTTTTTGTTTTGGCTTGGAGTACTCGGTAAGTCTTTATGCTTTAGCATACTTGTATGAGTATGATTGCCATACTGCTATATCTAGCATGCTTGCATGCTTGCCATGAGGTTATGTGCTTAAATGCTAAACTGCATGAATGCCTGTGGATGAAGGCTTGTTGTTTGGATTGGAACAATTCAACGAATGCGCGTTTTAAGCCCACTTTGTTAAAGTGGCAAATCATGTTTTAAGGCCACTTGATGTGGCAAATCTGCATCTTCAAGCCCACTTGAGGGTGGCAAATTCAAACCATTTTCGCAAAACAAACATGAGTTGAATTTGTTCCAAATCTTGCGACTAGTTTATACTTGCTTGTGTGCGTCACATAGTAAAGCTAGTTTAATAACTGGAATAAGAACACATAATGTTTATAAAACATCATACCATGATTAGTAGAGGCCGATATTTGATTGGGCGAGCAGGGGTGCTCATTTTAGGACCTTCCCCCCTCATACCCAAGTTCCCGAGCCGAGGTAACTTTGGTGATGACGGACACGTGGCCTTTGTCACGAGTCAGGGTTTCCTAAATTTCTCCAAAACAAAATATTTAGGTGGCGACTCTGTAATCTGGCAAAGTAGTCTAATTTTGGCATTATTTGATTTAAAATCGATTTTCCAAAATGATTTGTCGGATTGGACTCTTTGGTGATTATCAGTTTCACATTGCACTTGTGAAACTAGATTCAGAACCACAGGCGGGAGTCCGAACTGTGAGGCCTTCTTTTCAAACCCTTTCCGAAAGGCGGGGTGTGGAAAAAGGCGAGTCCACACCAAGCTAGTGCTTAGAGCAATACAGGGCACACCAGTGAGAACATAATGGTGGTAGGAGTAATTCCCATGTGAGATCTATTGTCTCAGTTTACATATATGGCAGAGCAGCTCAAGATATCATATTCACTGATCAGCCAGTAAACTCGATAGGTTTTCACTTTGAAAGGTTCAAAGCCAAAAGCTACCTTCTCTAATGGCGGGGTTAGTTCGTTATACTCTCCCTCTGAGTCATTAGTTTGAACAGTGTCCGTTTGTTGAGTCATTCGGTCAATTTTTATTCATGTGGGGGATTGTTGGAAAAAATAGATTTTTGGTGACT
The DNA here is from genome assembly GCF_004153795.1 of Camellia sinensis. Lineage (NCBI taxonomy): Eukaryota > Viridiplantae > Streptophyta > Magnoliopsida > Ericales > Theaceae > Camellia > Camellia sinensis. The sequence goes on from NW_021024727.1 coordinate 167,441, forward strand.
TTAATTAAATATTAAAGTGGGTCCCAACCAACCATCTATTGTGTTGGGTCCAAGTGGGTCTAGATACTTTGCAATGAAGGTAGGTTAATGGTGCATTAGTGACCAACCATAAAGGCTGGAGGCTCGTCCTCTCTCTCCTATATATGTATAAATTGAGACCCTCCTGTCTAGTCTCAACACAGAAATTTTTGCTTCTATTTTACAAGTCTGTTTGCCAGAAAGTTTCTACAGTGAGAGAGTGCTGCCACGGTTTTTGTTCACTAAGCTAGACAGAGAGTGCTTCTGCCGTAGCTGGTTTTTTGACTGTCATATCATGGGAGACAGACTTCGGAATTCCTCAAGCACTTGACCCGTGAGGTGGCAAAATTGCTACCGTGCAAGCTTCGATTTGCTTTCTTTACCGTTTTATTGTGTTGGGTATTTCTGTTGTAATTTAGTTGTAATTCTCAGCATGTGTTCTTGGTATATAATTTTGATTTATTCATGAATCTAATTGTTTAATTTCACAATTTGAACAAAAAGCTTAAAATAGATTTTTATGTTTCTCAAAAACTTAACTAATAGATTCATTTGTAATGTGAATTGAGCTGTTAATTTGGAAAACAATTACAGAATGTGCTCATGGTGTCACCTACTTAGAAGTCATGATTAGGAAGTTTTTTTTAATAGCTTTTTTTGCTTTGCATTGCTTGTGTTAGTGCTTGGACAATGGAACAAATTCATAGGTGTGGCTCGACTTTCTTCGCGCCCCCTTTCGGAGAGCTCGAATTGGTCCTACAGTTCGGACTCCTGTCACG